>OVBE01000025.1:0-11136 GCA_900406425.1 Iberis pinnata | reverse complement strand
CTTTTAGAAACCAAACCCCCCCTTTTAACATTTAGCTTGACTTTAAAGCATCCAATACATCCACATTGCTTAGTATATTCTCATTATGGATTGACAAAACCCATCATCTATACTACAATGATGGGTTGATTGATAACTCGGGACTCAAAATCCCTATTATCCACTTTTGTGTTTGCGATGATTAGTTAGATGACTAGGAATTCATTGTGAGGTTGACTTAGTCCTTTTAGGTAGGCATCTCTAAATTTGAGTGGCGGGGAGGTCGGCGCGATGTCAATTTGCTCTTTCTGCACAGTGATAGCTCGTTATTCAGAGTTTTGGATAGATCGTACAGAGTCGTTGCAGGAGACTAAGCCACCCATGATCACATTGACTCGTCTTCTCGGTAATGATCCCTCTTTAGCTCGGTCGTCCAAGATACGATCTCGCGTTCGAGTGGGAGGTGCCATGTCGTCGCTGGTATGCGAGCCTTTTTCCTGAACTATGCTAACCTGATGGGCCTTGTCCTTCGTAGATGAATTGTGCCACGAGTTTCCACCTCGTCGTCGATCATTGTTCTTGCTTCTGCTAGTATTAATCTCACCGTCCTGAAAATTCTTCAATAAGAGAGCCTGTAAGTGGCGGCAGTCCACGGTTTTGTGTCCGGTTCGATTGTGGAAGTCGCAGTACGCTTCCGGATTGTTATCTGAAGGTGGAGGCTGGTCAGTGTTTTTCTCACTGTCTGTGATCGCGTAGGTCGGTCGTCCCCGCCTATCTCTTGAATAGTGCTGCCTAGGTTCTCAAGGGATTTCATCCCTATCTCGGCTAGGTTTCGCGACGTGGTGTTTTTTGGACATCGCAGCGTGCTCTTCCTCTATCTCGATAAATTTGTTAGCTTGGTGAAGTGCATCCTCTAGCGTTTGCGGAGGGTTGATGAGCAACTTGTCCTTGAATCTTGACTTTAACCATAGAGCCTTTCGTAGGGCGGCGATCGCTCCTTCGTCGTTGATCAGGATACGAGCTACGACTCCTTTGAACCTGTCAATGAAATCTTTTAATGACTCGTCCTCCTGCTGGGATAGTGTCCATAGGTCGGTTTTTCAAGCTTTCTTTGCGATGTACATCGAGTAGTGTTTGATGAATACGGTTGAAAGTTATTGAAAATTGTTGATAGTTCTAGGCTCCAAACGGGAGAACAAGTCCAACGCCGAACCTGAGAAGTTTTCAAAAAAAATTTGGCACAGACCTACATCTCGTTCTTCTGCGGAGAACTAAGCTCGTGCCATAGCGATTATGAAGGCTGTTAGGTATTGAACTGGGTCGCTTCTACCGTCATCCTGTAAATTTGATTTTAGCAGAGTGTCGAACCGAGACGTCGGTAACTCTCTTGGAGAACGGGGTTCCCTGTGTTTCTTCGATTGCGCGAAGGATGTCGGGGGCCGAGCTAGTGGCCTGGCGTTCCTCATGATTTTCAGCTGTTTCTGCATCTCAGTATCTTCAGTTGTGCTTCTGAATCTGTTCACGTTCGTGTAATTTGTCCGACCTCGGTTCCAGTTTGCTGTTTTGGGTGTTTGGTGAGATGCTCTGAATAGATCTCGGTTGATTGTGCATGCATCTCTTTCCTCGGTGGACGCGGTGATGCCGTCCAGCTGTGCCCTCAGGTTATGGGACTCCTCTATGAGTTTAGCGGTTTTCGCCTTCTGCTCTTTTATCTAGTTCAGTAGGTCCTGCATGGTAATTTCCCGGACCTCGTCTTCACGGTCAGATTCCGTTCTCTCCACTCGATCGTCTCTGTTTCATGCGTTGATGGTAGATCCATTTGGTCCTTTTTCAGTTGATCTCGTCGTCATTGTTCTGGTCGATTATTCCTGCAAGGAAAGATTACGAGATTGTCTAGCTAATCTCCACAGACGGCGCCAACTGTTGAATCAAGACTTAACAATTAGGTTTAGACCTTTGATCTTGTGGGTAAAAGCTATAATAATCTTAAGAAGAATTTCATATCCGTTTTAGGAGTAATTACATGAGTATTTATAGGAGAAATACATGCTTAAAACCCTAATTACATAGATACAAGAATTTCATATCCCTTTTTATAAGAAACGTTTTTAGAAGCGTTGATTCATTTACTAGAAATGCTTTGGAAGCGCGTCGATTTCTTTACTAGATACGTTTTTGAAGTGTCGATTCCAGTTATAGAATAGCAATAAAATCTCCTATATATTAAAAGGGAAAACTTTCTTAAAAGAAACCTTAAATTTGTAATAAATTACATGATATGCCATTAGTAATTGAATACAAACACATTATCTAAATTAAAAATCTTTACCAAGATTTTTTCCTCCTTTTATTTAGGAATTTTTTTTTAATTTAATTTTATTTTATTTTACAAAATTTAATTTTAGATTAATTTATGAAAATATATATTCTTAAACTATAAATATAATATATAACATAATAAAATTTTAAATAAATAATTTATTTTTTTTAGTATTTAAATAATATAAAACTATTTATATTAATTTTAAATATGCCTATAAAGTTTATATTATTAAATATGTATATCTTAATTAATAAACCAATCTAACATATATTTTAACATATATATATATACTATATAAAAAATTAAAAAATAATATATTTATTATGTATTATGTTATATAATTAAATATTTTCTACAAAATCATCACCTTTTTTCTTCTTATTTATATAAATGTAGTCGATAAATTCTATAATCATTATTTAAAAAAGGATATATTAATACATAAAATTTAAGTCATACTTTATATTTTATAACATATTTCCACGCATAGCGCGAGATATCATCTAGTAGATAAGTAAAAAGCTTTATATATTTTAAATATATATTTTTAAGTTAGTTACAAAATCAATTTAAAAAAAATACATGAAATAGGATCTGATTCGTCTTTTAAACTTATAATTTTTTATTTTATTTTTAATGATTTTGAAGACGTCAACCTAAATATTTATGATTTGATTATTATTTATTTGAAATACTTTTCATTACATTTTCTGTTAGAAAATAAGAATTAAGATTATTTTCATTTTTTAAACTTATATTTTTCTATTTTTCTTTTCCATGACTTTAAAATAATTACAATTTGGTTATTATTCACTTAAAATATTTTGCACTACATTTTTTTGTTTATTGAAAACATCATAAATATGATCACTCTTATCTTTTAAACTTATAATTTTTTAATTTTATTTTTAATAATTTAGAAGATTACAACCAAAATAATTTGATTTGATTATTATTCACTTGAAATTTTTTTGCATTAGTAATTTTTATTGATAATATATTGTATATAATTTATCTTTTCTTACAAAAATAAAATGAGAAAATTATAAAATATAATAGTTTATGGAAAATACCATAAGCACTTAACATTTTTGTAACATACCATATTGGTTTTTTTTTAAAAAAACTAATATTGGTTTGTTTCAAAAGACTATGACACAATCTAACTAATAATATGACTTGTGAAACTAATTTGCGGGGCCTTTTTCTCTCTCTCCCTTTCTCTCCATGTGTTCCGGGTCGGTCTGGACCGGTCGATTTATGTTTTTTAATTTTTCTAGAGAGTTTGGACCGATCGGCCTGGCTTAGAACGATCGGTTTGGCTTGTATAGACTTTTTATGCGAGCCAGTTTGAACAATCATCAGTAAAATCACTGTAACTCTTGATGCACCGATGGATTGACTTCAAACCACTTCCATATGAAAGCTAACTCATGTGACTATCTTTCTTAAAAAATTCAGCTTCATCCATCCGTGAGAACATCCTCAAACGTTGGAAATTTTTTGACCTTTCTACCATATTTTGCATCAAAATATGCCAATTTGCATCCAAAACGCCCTGAATACCTAGAAACCTGAAAATATATCAAACATGCAATAAAAAAGCTCGGATACTGAATAATAGCATACATAAATGTCCACAAAAATGAATTAAAACCGAGTAATATCAGTATTACACACTTAATCGTTCATTTCTTGTCTACATACATATGGTTAAAAGACATATATGGTCCACACATATCCCATAATTCACCTACAGTTATGTATTATCCACGCCTATCCCGGTTTTATCTTATTACATTGGGTTTAGTCCATCATCAAAAGTGGATCATATAGGGGACGGGGGTGCGACTACCCCGGGGCCCCGATGATGTCTCTGTATTTTACGTGTTTTACAAGGAAATTTACCATCATTTTTAGGTTCACTTTGATATCAACATGTTGCATTCATGGGTCTATTTAAGAAAGTTTGCATTTTTAGGTAGGTTTGCATTAGCATTCGCATACATATGCATTTCGGAGGCATTTCAGGTACTTAGGGAATTTTCGGAACATCAACTTGATTGAGGAGAAAGAAGTGCAAAAATCAAGACGCACATTAGTCGCCTCGATCACACACGTTCGACGCTTCGACCACGCATGTTCGACACTTCGATCACGCATGTTCGACACTTCGATCACGCACGTTCGACGCTTTGACCATGCACGTTCGACGCTTCAAACACACACATTTGACGCTTAGACCATGCACGTTCCTCGCCTCAGTCACGCACGTTCGAGCACGCACGTTTGACTCTTCGACCACGCACGTTCGACGCTTCAACCACGCACGTTCGACGCTTCGATCATGCACGTTCAACGCTTTGACCACACACGTTCAACGCTTCAAACACGCACGTTTGACGCTTCGACCATGCACGTTCCTTTCCTCGATCGTAAGAAACTCTTCGGCTCGATCGCAAACATCTCCTTCACCTCAACCACAACTGCAACCCGGCTCTATCCAACACCAAATTCTTTGCCTCGATCGCTCCCACTTGGCCTCGACATTGTTTACTCGCCGCCTCGATGGTCCAGCCGATGCATCTTTAAAGCCGCCTCGATCACACGCCTGTGTGGCATCCATCACCACCGCAACTCCACTCTATCACACGTACATTCCTTCGCCTTGACCATGTTCCTTTGGCTCGATCACACACACATTCTCTAGCTCGAGCCCAAGCAACTACGACCCGACCAACTTGGTTCTAGGATGAACCAGACCCAATACCCATTTTAATCATTGATTTTTGTCTTTTATGTGTTTTAGAGTTTTTCTCTGAACACTATAAAAGCCTTAAAACGTCTCCATTAGAGAGAATCCTCTTTCTTTTTTCCATTTTAAGATTTTGACTTAGGTTTTATTTTCTCTCTTTTGTTCTTGATGTTCTAAACCCAAATTTTGCTTAAGTTTATGTTTATCTTTTGTTTTCTTCATTTTCATGCTTAGATTAGGGCTGTGAACTAGTTGGTGCATGTTAATCTACGTTTTGATGCTTTTAATCTCGTTTTTAGCTTGATCACTTTCTCTGTTTTTTCTTCTATTTCATTGATACTCTGTTTTTCTAGGTTAGTGTTCTTGGTGTTCATCATCTTTGACTTTTGATTTTCATGTTTTCCTTAGTAGCTATGCTTTCTTGTTTTACTGATTTCACACCAAACATGCGTAGTGAGTAGTTACTTTAAGTTCCTGAGGATGGGGTAGACTAGTGTTGATATCCTGTTCTTCCTAAGTGCCTAAGTTGATTTTTATCTAGATCTCTTCTGTTTCATTGCTCTTCATGCTGATTGATAACAGGTATTTTAGGTATCAATCCTCATTATACATGCATGTCATTGTAGTATAGATGGGTTATCAATCCAGTGTGGTAGATGCTAACAATCAGGATGCAATTGGAACTAATGATTCAAGTTAAATATGAAAATGGGGGTTTACTAAAAAGTCCTAAGCAAACAAAACATGCAGAAAACTAAAACAGAAACAAAGGTAGGCATACATAAGTAAAAGGTAGATAGCAAGTGACACAAAAACAGAGGAATTAAAATGGGTAAGAGATGCAATCAAAGAAAGGGTCCCTAAGGATGGGGTAATTGGGTAGTGTTCCTCCTCAAAATCCCTAAGTGTCTAACATACCTCAAACAAGAGCTATCCCTAGACGATATATTCAAAAGCAATCAAATCCAATTCCTTGACAGATGACCTCAAACTAGGTAGTATCCAAACCTAACTTCCATTAACGGAACTCTACCTAATAGGCACTACAAACCGATCTACCTAAGCCAATAAGCACCCTAAACATCTAATTCCTTAGGCTAGGATGTGCAAATCTCTGAAATCACCTTGATTAAACATTTCATTGAACACTTTCCGGGTGCTGAAAAGCCTAAGTTCGGATTTCAATGGGTCAGGATGAAATGAGCATTAAACACAATGAAACAGAAGGGATCTATTAAACCATAAAGCTTAGACACCTAGGAGGAACAAGGAAACAACACTAACTTATCTCATCATCAAGGAACCTAAGTCACTACTCACTATGCATGTTGGATGCAATATCAGAGAAATATGAACACATAGCTAGTAAGTAAGACATTTAGATCTAAGGTCAAACAACAAAGAACATACTATATGAAACCCTAAAACTAATTTAGAAGACCAAAACGAATAGAGATACAGATGATGAAGATCTAAAACATCAAGAACACTAACCTATAAAAGATGAACATCAATGGAACAGTAATGAAAAATAGAGGAAATGATCAAACTAAAAACAAGATTAAAATCTTCAAAACATAAATCAACATGCACCAGATAGTTCACAGCCCTAATCTATGCAGGAAAATGAAGAAAACAGAAGATTAACATAAACTTAAGAGAAATATGGGTTTTAACATGAAGAACATCAAGAACAAAGGAGAGAAAAATGAAACCTAAGACAAAACCTAAAAATGGCAAAAAGAAAGACTGCCCTCCAAATGGAGGCGTTTAGGGCTTTTTATAGTGTTCAAGAAAATACCTAAAACACATAAAAGACAAAAACTAATCATTAAGTTGGGTCTTGGGTCAGGTCCATCCTAATTTGAAGTTGGTCGGGTCGGATTGCTTGGGGTCGAGCTGAAGAACACATGTGAATGAGCTGAAGGAATGCATGTGATGATCAAGGCTAAGAGATGATCGAGGTGAGATGAGGCTTGGCTCGATTGTGGGATCGAGCCGGAGTTGGCGTGGCTTAATCACGGGATTGAGCCGAAAGACGCTTGTGGTTGAGCCAAGAGAGAGACGGAAGGCGTTTGGCTCGATCGAGGCGAAGGATGGGAGATTGAGCCAGAGTTGGATGTGTGGTCGAGGTGGACGTCTTGGCGATCAAGGTTGACGATCGAGCCAAAAAGCTTGGTGATCGAGCCAAAGGCCGAGATCGAGGTGAAGGACGACTTGGCTCGATCGCGGGATCGAGCCGCAGGCCGAGATGCGATCGAGCCAGCTTTATCTTGGCTTGATGGTTTGGTTGAGTCCTGACTTGATCTACGCTTGAGCTGGTTCCGTTCCACGCATTTCCCTTTACTTCTCCAAATTTGCAACAACATCCTGAAAGCTCATGAAAGTCCTGAAAAATCTCCAAAATACATGTATATGCAAGTGCTAATGCAAAAAATCCTAAGAACTGCAAACTTGCTAATAACACCTACAGATGAATCATATGTACAACCAAAATACCCTAAAATGATGCTAAATGACTTCTAAAAATCATTAAAATGCAAAGACATCACTGATTTCTTTCTGATAAATTGAAATATGATTTTAGGCATTTCAACACTCAGAAGGTGTTCATTGAAATGCCTGAACATGGTGATTTCAGAGTTTTGCACATCCTAACCTAAGAGATTAGATGTTTAGAGTGATTATTGGCTTTAGTAGATTGGTTCCTCATGCCTGCTTAGTAATGTACCGTTAACGAGAGTTAGGTCTGGTGATTGCTTTGCTTGAAACAATTTACCAAGACATTGGACTTAGTTGCATATGAATCTGCTGTCTAGGGGTTAGCTCATTGTTTGAGGTATGTTAGGTGCTTAGGTAGTTCATGAACTTCTTCCCACTTGATTGCATCTTCACTCATTTTAGTTTCTTGCTGTCTATGCTTAGTATCTGCCAATGCATGTTAGTATTTGTTTTTTTTTCCTGTTTTAGTTTTCTGCATGTTTTTGTTTGCTTATGACTTGTTAGTAAAACCCCTATTTTCATATTTAACTAGAATCATTAGTTCCAATTGCATCATGATTGCTAACATCACACTCATTTGGATTGACACCTTATGTTTGCTACAATGACATGATAACGTTGTGTGTATAGAGAATTGATCACACAAACACATCAATGTCGTGTTATCAATTAGGCGTCGTTGCCAATTGGGTGTTTGTTTGTTACATTATGAATTTTGAATCTATTGAGATCAAGTTCCTTTCTTTTACTTTACAGATTTCTGTTTTCTCCTTATTAGTGCATTTTAGGTGTTTTACTTGCAAATGGAGAACATTAACAACGTTAACCAACACACCATTGGTGCGGGTGACAACCCGAACATTCACACCCAACGCTATGAAATCAATCCACCTGCTGTCCAGAATAATAATTTTGAGATCAAGCACATCTTGATAGCTCTGGTTCAGGGGAATAAGTTCGATGGCTTACCAATGGAGGATCCACTCGACCACCAGGACGAGTTTGATAGATTATGCAGTCTCGCCAAGATTAATGGTGTGAGTGAGGACGCATTCAAGTTACGTCTCTTTCCCTTCTATTTGGGTGACAAAGCTCGCCAATGGAAAAATCCATTCGTCAGAATTTCATCGCCTCCTGGAACGATTGTAAGACGAAATTTCTTGCCCAATTCTTCTCAATCTCTAGAACGGCTAGACTTCACAATGACATATCTTGTTTTGCACAGAGGAATTTCGAGACATTATGTGAATCTTGGGAGATGTTCAAAGGGTACACAATGCAATGCCCACATCATGGCTTCAACAATGCATCCCTTCTTAGTAATCTCTATAGAGGAGCTCTCCCCAAGATCAGAATGTTACTTGATATAGCAAGCAATGGAAACTCCATGAACCAAGGTGTTGATGATGGTTGGGAGCTAGCGAAGAACTTATCACAATCCGATGGAAACTACGTTGACGACTATGATAATACTCCACGAGGCAGCAATGCTTCTAATGCCAAAACACAGAGGGGCCTCAAAGCTCTGAATGAGAAGTTGGATAAGTTACTCCTTGCACAGCATCATCAAGTTCACTTCATAGGTGACGCAAAACACGTTCAGCTCCAAGGTGGGATGACTGCTCAACAAGAGGAGATTATTATATTCAGAACTAAAGCGACTACAACAAAGGGTTCATCACCTACAACAACCCCAACCTGTCCTACCGCAATAACAATGTAGTCAATCCTTAGGATCAAGTTTATCCACCTCAACACCAACAACCAGTTAAGCCCCTCATCAACTATGGTCAACAACAAAACCTAGGTTTTGCACCTACGTAACATGTTCAAAATGAGTTCCAACAACATCAACATGGCGGAGCACCTCCTAGTTTCACCTCTAACCTTCCTCAAGCTCCACCTTCAAACGTTAAAGCAATGCTCCAGCAGCTTCTACAAGGTCAAGCTAATAATGTCATAGAGATATCAAAGAAGTTTGGTGAACTTTACCACAAGATGGATGAATTGAAGACGCATATCAGTTGTTCATACAATGACCTCCATCAGAAGTTTGACACTTTGAACTCAAGGGTTACTGCTTTGGAGAGAAAGTCTGCTTCCACTTCTGTTTCTGCTCCTACCACAAATGGAAAACTTCCTTGCAAATCAATTCAGAACCCAAATGAGTATGCACATGTCAATGTTATCTTCTTAGGAAGTACCCCTACCTTTTATTCTCACATTTTTCCTACTCGCATCACTGCAGACAATGTTGCTAACGTTTGGGGGGGGGGGATTTGAGCCTACATGGAGCTTCAAATGCAGATTTTGGAAAGACTGATTTCTTGACATGGAAGAACCCAGAGTTGGCTGCCAGAGTCAAGCCTGGTCTTAGCGAAAAGCTATCTGTTTCAAAGGAGAGGGAAATACCCTTTGTTCCACCACCTTATATTCCAAAGTTTCCATACCCATCAAGGTTCAAGAAGGAGATAACATATAAGTACCCATGAATCTTTGAAAAGTACAAGAAGGATGGTGAAACTCAAGAAGTGTTGGTACCAAATGATAAATTCAACACCTTAATAGCAGATAAGCAAGAAGATCCTCGTTCATTCACTCTACCATGCTCACTAAGCTCCCTGACCTTCAACAAATTCCTATGTGATTTAGGGGCATCCATTAACTTGATGCCTCTCTCCACTGCCAAGAAGCTGGGGTTCAATGAACTTAAAGCTTATAATTTAACTCTGTTGTTGGAAGATAGATCCATTAGGCATCTTATTGGTACTCTGGAAAATTTACCCACCAAGATTGGGAGTGTAGAGATACCCACAGACTTTGTGGTGTTGAATATGGACAAGGAACTAAAGGATCCAATGATCTTGGAAATACCATACTTAGTTACGGTTGGAGCTGTTATCAACGTTAAGAAATGCAAGATCAGGTTTAACATAGGGAATGGTCTGAAGGTGATCTTCAACATCAAGAACAAGACAAAGAAGCCTACAATCCAAGGTCAGTTATTCTCTATCAAGGAAATGAATGAGGACAATCATGAGGACGGGTACTCAAGCAGTGATTCATTAGAGTATGAGCTTATGAAGGACCCAAACAAGATTTCAGAGCATATAGAATCATTTGGGGTTGTCAAGGAACCATATGCAGGAGTTTCTGCATAGGTAAAGGATACAAGAAAACTGGGGGTAGCAACTGACCGGAGTAAACTTCCCATTTCAGAAGAAGAGGATTATGAGCTCGAGCACCGACTTTAGAACATCTCACCTCAAAAGCCTACTTCGAGCACAACCTACTCTGAAAACAGTTTTAATCTTCAAACCCTAACAGCATACCTCAAGAGGGGTGATCAAGTGTTTCCGCTCAACCCAATGCTCGAGCACTATCCCGGGGATGTAAACCTAAAACGCCTCAAGCACTTCATAATCAAGGAAATCCTACCTGATTGAGCAATCATGCTTGTTGTGGAACCTGATAAGGGGGTTGAAAGTGAACAACTAATCCAACACGAAAAATGGTGGTTGGATACTGATATTACTCAGATTTAATGCATTTTAGTAGGCATTTATGCCTGCTAAAC
>OVBE01000024.1:2166-85656 GCA_900406425.1 Iberis pinnata | reverse complement strand
AATTATGAATCTAACATGACTAAAATTATTTAAAACATATATATATATATATATATATATTATAAATTATTAATAGTGATTTTGGCTAATAAAATATAAATCTAAGAATAATCAGACTACTGAACGTAATAGTTGGACTCCTTAAAAAAAATATAAACCCAAAATCCAAAAATACAATTTCAAAACAGGAAAATATAAACCTAAAACCGAATATATAAACCCAAAACCCCAAAATAGAAACCTAAAATATAAACCCAAAACCCAAAAATATAAACCCAAAACCCCAAAATATAAATCTAAAACTCAAAATATTAACCCAAAATAATAAAAATATAAACTCTAAACCCAAAATACAAACCCTAAATCGAAAATATTAACCCGAAACCCCAAAATATAAACCCGAAACCCAAAATATAAACCCAAAACCCAAAATAAAAAACCAAAACCCAAAATAAAAATCCAAAATCGAAAGTATAAACTCTAACCCTAAAATATAAACCCTAACCCCAAAATATAAACTCTAAACCCAAAATATAAATTTCAGTAGTCAATATATCTGGAGTAGTTAGTATATTAAGGAATTAGGGTGGGAAAAAAAGAAGCGAGCGAGATAGAGAGAGAAAGAGAGAGTGAGAGAGGAGAGGAAAGAGAAAGGGTAAAACTAAATATATGAAAAATTGTCAGTGGAGAGAGAATGTGTACAGTAGGTGATGTGATCATAGACGAGCTTGAACCTGGGCCAGAACTTGAACCAGAGCAGCTTGAACCTGAAGGTAGGATCACCCGATCTAAAGCAAGAGAGTTGGCGCAACAAGCCCACGTGATGCTTCATTTGGACCAAGAAGATCAAGCCTGCGAAACCTTCAAGATGTTCAGGATTATCAACCCACAAGAACCAGATGTCTGACCAGTCAACTAAGTGTGTAATTCCTGCACTCTTTTGTCCTTAGTAGAGATGGTCGCTTTTTTTTTATCCCACCTTGGGTTTTTGGCCAATCACTAAGGTTTTAACGAGGCAAGTTATCCACTTTCGTTAAAGCTTTCTGAAAGGATATCTGGCATAAGTATTTTACATACCTGGCGCAAGAAATAGAAGCTTTCTAGAAGCTTCCTTTCCAAGGCACTTCTAGAAGCTTTCATTTTAATTTACAAGTCTTGTTGTTTTTCTTAGAACTTTAGTTGTTTTTCTTTCAGAGGCTTGCACGCTTCGTTGTTTTGGGTTATGTTAGAAAGCCCTAGGCGTCTGTGCCTTTAAGTACAAGTTTCGACATGTTCTTCTCGTTCAGCAAGTTTTATGTCAAAAGTCATATTGTTTTCAGAAACATCTATTGAAATTATTGCTCATTGGATTGAAAATCTCGGCTACTTTATATGCGTAAAGGATTCAAAGAGCATGCAACCTTGATTGACTATTCCATAAGTCAATCAAGTTCTTTCATTATCTTCTAATCATAATCCTACCCCAACCCACCCAAAACTTGCATTAGAATCCAAATTTGTCGAAGGTGGACCAGTCTCGGCCCTTACCGCTAAACCGAAGCAGCCCGAGCCTCGTTCCAGGTCCTATCCAGCCGAGTCGTCCGCGTCCCGTGCTGCGCCCTAGGCCAGCACCATCCAAGATGTACCTGTCCGCCTCTCTTTCCGCAAGACCCAACCGACGTGTTCTCTCAAGCCAACAGCTCGTCCAGCTTGTCGTCCAAGCTACCCAACCGCTTAGTTGAAGTCCGAACCAACTATTGCCGAGCCAAACTGCTTGTAGCCGAGCCTTTCATCAGAGTTAGGATCCAGGATCGTATCAGGTGGTATCAGAGCCAACTTTGTACCAAAGGTTAAGCAATCTCTAAACCCTAATTTATTGTCTTAATTATTTTCGATAATTTTTGCTTAAGAACCCTAGGTTGCATCTAGAACAATTAAAGAATCTGAATCTTGAATTAAATTAGGACATTAAATTGTTTAATTTAGTAGTTTGCATATAGATCATCTAGAATTATTCAGAATTAATCAACCAGAAATCAATTGCTATATGTTGGTTGATTATTTTGTAAAAACCTATTACTTGTGCAAAGTTTCTTGATATTTCAGGTACCATGGAACTTTCAGCATAAGCTATGGAGTCTCTGAACAAGTTGATGAGTCAACAAATCAAAGACAACAATGCTGTCCTATTACAACAAATCGAGCTACTCAACGAAAAAGTAGACACAATGAAGCTAGAGAAAAAGAGAAGAAGTCGAACCGATGGTCATTTGTCTTCAACTCCTACAACCTTGGAAGCTAACCGGATTGCTAAATGAAAAACACATATTGGAGACACATCCAAATGATCTAAAGGAGATCCTACCTTTAGAACCAATTCCGGTCCTAGAATGCCTGGAGGCCGAGAGTCTTCTTTTAGAGACAAATATCGTTAAACCCGAGCCTCGTTCCAGGTCCTGTCCAGCCGAGTTATCCGCGTCCCTTGTTGCGCCCTAGGCCAGCACCATCCGAGTTGTACCTATCCGCCTCTCTTTCCGAATGCCCCAGCCGACGTGTTCTCTCGAGCCAACGGCTCATCCAGCTTGTCGTCCAAGCTACCCAACCGCTTGGTTGAAGTCCGAACCAACTATTGCCAAGCTAAACTGCTTGTAGCCGAGCCTTTCATCAGATTTAGGATCCATGATTGTATCAGGTGGTATCAAACCCGAGAATCAAACCGAACCTTCATTGGAACATATCATTTATATTATGAAGGTGAAGAAAAAGAAGTTTTGGACCATAGTTATGGTAGTACTATCCGATCTAGAGGTCCGATAAGACCTGACCGAGACTTCATTGATCCTACATATCAACAATTGAAGCATATCAAGATCAAGTTCCTATCGTTCCTAGGCACTAATGAACTTGAAGCCTACCTTGACTGGGAAAGGAAGATGGAATCAAACTTTCTATGTCAAGGAACCTACAACATCAACAAAGTCAAAATTGTTGTTTCTGAATTCAGTGGTTATGTATTGTTGTGGTGGGAACAACATGAAGTCATTAGATCAAGGTCTCGAGAGCCTCCCATAACCACTTGGGATGAGCTAACGGTTCAGATGAGGCGAAAGTTTGTTCCAGCCTATTATCATCGTGAAATATTGAGCAAGCTACGCAAGTTAGCTCAAGGAACAAGAACCGTTCGAGACTACTTTCAGGAGTTTGAGACTTTACTAATCCGAGCATATCTAAGTGAAGGTGAAGACATGTTTATGACTCGGTTTTTAGGAGGTCTCAACAGAGATATCCAAGACAAGCTGGAGCTTCAAAGTTATCAGGATATCGAAGAGATGGTTCACAAAGTTGAACTAATCGAAGCTCAGAACAAGAGACGGTTTACCAAACCAAGCTTTACACCAACAACCTCAAAACCGAAGGACTTCTCCAACAACAAGCCTAGTTTCAATCCGAAACCAAATCTTCCTAGAGAAGAAAACAAAAACGCTGAGGTAAAACCAAGAACTGGAACTAATATAAGTGGTACTCGGTGTTTAAGGTGTCAAGGCATGGGGCATTACTCAAGATATTTTCCCAACAAGAAGGTATTCCTTCTCAGAGACGATGGAGAGATAATTCCTCAAGAGGAATCATATAATGGATCGAAACTGAAGAAGAAGAAGCATCCGCAGCTGTAGGTGAACTTCTGGTTGCAAGACGAACTCTAAGTGTTCAGAATCAGCCCGAAGAAACATGTCAAAGGGAGAATCTATTCCAAACTCGATGCTTCATACAATCCAAACTCTATTCGTTAATCATTGATGGTGGAAGCTGTACAAATGCAGCATGTGAAGTCATGGTTCAGAAGCTCAATCTGAAAACTATTCCCCGTCCACATCCATACAAGCTACAATGGCTTAATGGTGGAGGAGCTATGACCGTAACCCACCAAGTCCTAATCAATTTTTCGATAGGAAAATATAAGACGAAGTGATGTGTGATGTGCTGCCTATGGGGTCAAGCCATGTTTTGCTAGGAAGACCTTGGCAGTCTGATCGGAAAGTCATACATGACAGATTCACTAACAAGCACATTTTTGAATTCAAGGGAAGAAGAATCACGCTGGTTCCACTCACTCCTACCGAAATCTATCAAGATCAAATGAAAATCAAGAAAAAGGAGAAGGAGAAAATTCCGACCAGCCTCTACATAAACCACAATGAGTTTTCTAAACTCTATGATGTTGAGCTTACATGTTTTTTATTCATATGTAAAGATGCTGTTGAAATCACTAACCCAACACAGGAGTTACCTAGTGGAATGAATGAGTTATTGCAGGAATATAGTGACGTTTTTTCTGAAGAGATTCCACAGGGTCTTCCTCCAATACGTGGGATAGAGCATCAGATCGATCTAGTTCCTGGGTCCGCTCTACCAAACCGACCAGCATATCGCACCAATCCAACCAAAACTAAAGAGCTTCAGAAGCAAGTAGAAGACCTCCTTAGCTAAGGATAAATCCGAGAGTCTCTAAGCCCATGTGATGTCCCGATTCTGCTTGTACCAAAGAAAGACGGATCTTGGCGAATGTGTGTGGATTGTCGCGCCATCAATAACATCACGGTGAAGTGCTGACATCCAATCCCAAGACTGAATGATATGTTAGACGAGCTGAGTGGATCTACAATCTTCACCAAAATCGATATGAAGAGCGGTTACCACCAGATCAGAATGAAAGAAGGTGATGAATGGAAAACGACGTTCAAGACTAAACAAGGACTATACAAATGGTTGGTGATGCCATTCGGTCTCACAAACGCTCTAAGCACATTCATGCGCCTCGTGAATCACGTCCTTAGAAGATTCATCGGAGTATATGTGGTGGTATACTTCGATGATAGCCTCATTTATAGCAAGGGTTTGTAAGAACATCTAACTCATATTAGATCTATTTTAGATGTTTTAAGAGCTGAAAGTTTATGTGCGAATCGAGCCAAGTGCTCATTATGTACTAATGAAGTGGTCTTTTTAGGCTTTGTTGTTAGTACAGAAGGAGTTAAAGTAGATGACGAAAATATCAAGGCAATCCGAGATTGGCCTAGTCCTACCAATGTCAGCAAAGTCAGAATCTTTCACAGATTAGCTAGTTTTTACAGAAGATTTGTGCGTGACTTCATTACCATCGCAACCCCTCTCACAAAGATCATCAAGAAAGACGTTGGATTTAAATGGGAGGAACAACAAGAACTAGCCTTTCAGGATTTGAAAGAGAAGCTGATCAATTCACCTGTTTTAACATTACCTGATTTTATGAAAACTTTTGAGATTGAATGTGATGCTTCTAGTGTAGGAATAGGTGTTGTTCTAACTCAGGATAAGAAGCCTGTGGTGTTTTTCAGTGAGAAGCTAGGAGGTTCAACATTGAACTATCAAACCTACGATAAAGAGCTCTATGCCCTCGTTAGAGCTCTACAAGTGTGGCAACATTATCTCTAGCCGAAAGAATTCATGATCCATACAGACCATGAATCGCTGAAGCATCTCAAAGGTCAGCAGAAGTTGAACAAAATACATGGTCGATGGATCGAGTTCATTGAGACGTTCCCTTATGTCATAAAGTACAAGAAAGGTAAGGAAAATGTAGTCGCATATGCATTATCCCGAAGGAACTCTCTACTATCTACTTTGACGTCTAGGATATTAGGCTTTGAGCATATTCAGGAGCTATATGAAACTGATATAGATTTTAAAGATGCATATGCCAAATGCTCTAAATTTTCTTTTGAGAAGTTTTATAGGAAATCAGGTTATCTTTTTTATTGCAATCGCTGTGCATTCCTCAAGGATCACTCCGAGAGCTATTAGTGAGAGAAGCTCACGCTGGAAGACTTGCTGGTCACTTCGGTGTCACCAAGACACTCCTCGGACTACAATCCAAGTTCTATTGGCCGAATATGAAGAAAAATGTTGAGAGGATTTGCAAAAGATGTGCCATATGCAAGCTCGGCAAGAGGAAGTCGCAATACCGGGTTATATACTCCTCTCCCTACCCCTTCTCAACCATGGACTGATATTTCTATGGATTTTGTAATTGGATTTCCTCGAACCAAAAATGGTCGAGATTCGGTATTTGTTGTTGTTGACAGGTTTAGCAAGATGGCACATTTCACAGCTAGTCACAAAACTGATGACGCTGTGAGTGTTGCTAATCTTTTCTTCAGAGAAGTGGTAAGGCTTCACGGAATTCCCCAGAAAATAGTTTTATACCGCGACACCAAGTTTCTGAGCCACTTCTGGCGCACTCTTTGGGTGAAACTAGGAACCAAGCTTTCCTTTTCTACAACATGTCATCCACAAACCGATGGACAAACAGAAGTTGTCAACAGATTCTTATCAACGCTCTTAAGAGCCATGGTCAAAAGCAATCTGAAGGCTTGGGAAGAATGTCTCCCCCACGTGGAGTTTGCTTACAATCACGCTAAGCATTCTTCAACTCTCTTTTCACCTATTGAAATTGTTTATGGTTTTAATCCCAATTCCCCTCTAGACTTGATTCCTTTGTCTGAGAAATAACGTTGCAGTGTTGATGGCAAAAAGAAAGCAGAACAGATTCAGAAGTTACATGAACAAGCTAGACTCAATATTGAGAAGAAAACACAACAATATCAGAAGTATGCCAATAAAGGGCGAAAGAAGATGCTATTTGAAGTTGGCGATTTGGTGTGGCTTCATTTTCGCAATGTTCGGTTTCCAGAAGAGAGAAAGTCCAAGCTGAAGCTGCGAGTAGATGGTCCCTTCGAAGTTATTCAGAAGATCAACGACAATGCCTACATACTCGAGTTAAAAGGGAAGTATCAAACATCAAGTTCATTCAATGTTTCTGATTTGATTCCTTATATTGTAGATTCTGATTTGAGGTCAAATCGTTTTCAAGAAGGGGAGGATGATGTGATCAAAGACGAGCTTGAACCTGAACCAGAACTTCAACCAGAGCATCTTGAACCTGAAGGAAGGATCACCCTATCTAAAGCAAGAGATTTGGCGCAACAAGCCCACATGATGCTTCATTTGGACCAAGAAGATCAAGCCTGCGAAACCTTCCAGATGTTCCAAATTATCAACCTACAAGAACCAGATGTCTGACCAGTCAGCTAAGTGGGTAATTCCTGCACTCTTTTTTCCTTAGTAGAGATGGTCGCATTTTTATCCCACCTTGGGTTTTTGGCCAATCACTAAGGTTTTAACGAGGCAAGTTATCCACTTTCGTTAAAGCTTTCTGAAAGGATATATGGCATAAGTATTTTACATACTTGGCGCAAGAAATAAGAAGCCTTCTAGAAGCTTCCTTTCCAAGGTACTTCTAGAAGCTTTCCTTTTAATTTACAAGCCTTGTTGTTTTTCTTAGAACTTTAGTTGTTTTTCTTTCATAGGCTTGCACGCTTCGTTGTTTTGGGTTATGTCAGAAAGCCCTAGGCGCATGTGCCTTTAAGTACAAGTTTCGACATGTTCTTCTCCTTCAGCAAGTGTTATGTCAAAAATCATATTGTATTCAGAAACATCTATCAAAATTCTTGCTCATTGGATTGAGAATCCCGATTACTTTATATCCGTAAAGGATTTAAAGAGCCTCTAACCTTGATTGACTATTCCATAAGTCAATCAAGTTCTTTCATTATCTTCTAATCATAATCCTACCACAACCCACCCGCAACTTTCATTAGAATCCAAATATGTCGAAGGTGGACTAGTCTCGGCCCTTACCGCTAAACTGAAGCAGCCCGAGCCTCGTTCCAGGTCCTGTCCAGTCGAGTCGTCCGCGTCTCGTGCTGCGCCCTAGGCCAGCACCATCCGAGTTGTACCTGTCCGCCTCTCTTTTCGCAAGCCCCAGCCGACGTGTTCTCTCGAGCCAACAGCTCGTCTAACTTGTCATCCAAGCTACCCAACCACTTAGTTGAAGTCCGAACCAACTATTGCCGAGCCAAACTGCTTGTAGCCGAGCCTTTCATCAGAGTTAGGATCCAGGATCGTATTAGTAGGTGTATATGACATTTAGTTAGTTTTAGCATATATAATTAATATATGTTACAATTACCCATCAAAATATGTGAAAAATCATTTATTATATGTTTTTTTTCTAAAACAACAAAATATTCTAACAAGATATGAAAGAAAAGCATTCACATTTTGTAGATCATCTCCAATGGTGCTTCATTTTTCTCTTTTTGCTTCATTTTGAAGCAAAATCTTTTTCAATAGTGTTTCATTTCTTGCCTCAAATTTGAAGCAACACTTTTCATTGCTTCATTTTTTTAAGATGAATTTTTTAAATTGTAAATGATTCCTTATTCTTTCACTTGTTGATAATTCATGCTTAAAAAATTAGAAACTATAATATTACCTACATATGTGTTATTTTTCTTTATCAATTTGATTTAAATGTTAAAATATGATTAAAACTATATTTAATCGAACATATAATGATATATTAAATATAAAATTAAAACTATATTGAACACATTGAACATAATATTAACTTTTAATTACTAGTAAAATAAATATAGAATACTTAAAATGTTTTGTATTGTATTTATATTTCTATGATTATGGTTTATTTATGTTTAATAGTGATTTTATTGAACTAATGCTAAAATAAATTGTTTGGGTAAAATTAGTAAATTTGAAAAACTAGAAAGTATATTAACAATTAATTGTAAAACATAATTGGAATATATTTTGGAATATACTTTTTAGAGTGAAAAATGAAGCAAACCATTGGAAAAAATGTTGCTTCATTTTGAAAAAATGCATTTTTAAAACAAAAAATGAAACCAGCCATTTTTTTCTTCTCAAAACGGCTGTTCTATTACTCAAACTTGAAGCGGTCTGGAGAACCAGACCAGAATAAAACAACCAATGTAATATAATTCTCTATGGAAAGATCTTGCCAACTTAGCTAATGAATCAGATAATACATTTATCTCACGCGGAACATACGAAATAGAAAACTCAGTAAGCCTCTCCTTTAGCTTCTGTACTTCCTTTAACTCAGTTGAGAAGTTAGGCCATGCTTCGGGATCTTGTATCATCTTGACCAGCTCCTTACAATCGGTTTCAAAGGCTTGACAATTTGACTTTTGGATCATGCATTCCATTGCCCAAGAAAGAGCCTCTAGTTAAGAATGAAGTGGTGATATCCTCCGGTGTTGGTTTTTTGCTCCAATCAGTTGAGCCTCTCCTCTTGAATTTATCCATGTCCATCCAAAACCACTAAAGAGTGCGTCGTGTGTCCATGAGCCATCTATCATGCATCTCTCATAGTTAGATTCATGTCCTTGGTTTTGCACTACCACCCTCCAATCTGGCTTCTTATTTGCTCAAAACCAGGCCTGGCATTCAGTTTTTGCGTGTCTCATAATTTCCAATGGGTCCATGTTTATCCCTCTAAAAAGCTTATCATTCTTTGATTTCCAAATATACCACAAAATCCATGGGTATGGATCCATGTCCAATTCAGGATCTTCGATATCATTCTTCCACCAAAATAGATAGTCCATATTCATGAAGTGACTTGTCGTTGGGAAGAGTGTTGGCGGTGTTGGAGTATTCGCATGTGCCCATGTTTGCAGAGCAGGTGGGCATTTAAAAATTGCATGGTTTATCGTTTCATTCTCTGCACCACATCTAGGACAGTGATTATCACATCGCATATGACAATGAATAAGATTGCTTGTCACAACTAATTGTCCAGATACCGTCTGCCAAATAAGATGTTTTATCTTTGGAGGTGCATTTATCTTCCACGCAAAGGTCCAGAGTTTCGTTATGCTTGGTTCATGTGTTTTCGTGGTTCTGAGTATATTGGTAGCAAACCAATACCCTGATTTTACGGTGTAAATCCCATGCGTCGTATAATTCCAGCAGTATCCATCCCGGTGATAATCTTGACATATGGCCAGAGATTGTATCAGTTGGATGTCATCCTCATGTATATATCTTCCCAATAGCTCAATATCCCATTTCTTCGGATTGCTGCTCATCAAGTCCAATGCCGACATCATTGGGTGTAGTACCGGCGCGATCGGTCTAGCTGGCCTCGCAGGTATTGTTGGGATCCATAAGTCTTCCCAAATTCTAATATCATTTCCTGAATGAACCTTCTACCTTATTCCTATAGATATTAGCGGTTTTGCAGCCATAATACTCGTCCATCCATAAGAAGGGTTGTGCACCTCCGTTACACGCAAAGGCGAGCTATATCGAAAATATCTTCCTCGTAGAACCCTTGCTAGCAGTGAGGTTGGATATTGTGCTAATCGCCACATCTGTTTCCCCAGTAAAGCAAGATTAAATTCATGGATTAGTTTAAATCCAATTCCTCCTTTCTTTCTTGGGATGCATAATTTTTCCCATTTAACCCAATGTATTCCCCTTTTAGGCGGATTTGAGCTCCACCAGAACTGTGAAATGGCACTAGCTAGATTTTCGCAAATCGCTATAGGAAGTAGTAAGGTTGACATTACATAAGTTGGTAGGACCAACATGATTGACTTTATAAGTACTTCCTTTCCTCCTCTTGATAACCATTGTCCAGTCCATCCGTTGATACGATTTTTTAATTTATCTTTTAAGTAGGCAAAGAGCCTTACTTTAGAACCGCTAATATCCTCATGAATACATATAGGTCCCCATACCTCCTTCGTTCGATATCCAGTCTTAGTCATTATGGATTGTTTCACGTGTCCAGGTATTCGCTTACCAAAGAGTAGAGATGATTTATCAAAATTAATGTATTGTCCTGAGGATTTTCCATAAATATCCAATACTTTCATTACTTCATCACATTCATGGGGCTCCGCCTTACAGAAAAATAGGCTGTCATCAGCAAAGAGTAGGTGGGATATCGGAGGACTTTCACGTGATACGCGCATCCCCGTTATCTTTCCCTTGCTTTCTGCATGATTTAGTAGGCTAACGAGCGCTTACGTGCATAAGATGAATATGAAAGGGGACATAGGATCTCCTTAACGTAACCCCCTATGTGGGATTATATTTCCTCTGGGCTGACCATTGAATAACACATGGTATTTTACCGATGTTACACATCTCATTATCCACTCAATCCACGTAATCGAGAATCCCATCTTTTTCATGACTGCACTGATAAATTCCCACTCTAGCCTGTCGTATGCCTTACTCATATATGTTTTATTGCCATCCGCCTTTTCTTCCCTCCAGAGTTAGTTCTAAGAGCATGGAACATTTCTTGTGCTATCAAAATATTGTCCGTTATTTGGCGCCCAACAACAAAGGCTGACTGTGTTTCAAAAATTTCGTCTGGCAAAATTGTCTTCATTCTTTGGCATAGAACCTTAGAAATTATTTTGTAACTCACATTGCACAGGCTAATTGGTCGAAATTGTGACATTTCGTTGGCATTTTCCTTCTTTGGTATCAGGCAAATATTGGCATCATTTAGTCCATTAGCCATTATTCCGTGGAATAGGAATTTATTAACCATACGGGTTAAATCTTCTTTTACAATATCCCATAATTTCTGATAAAAAGCGCAGTGAATCCATCTGGACCTAGAGCCTTTTCTGGGTGCATCATAAAAGTGTTGTTTTAACTTCCCACTCCGAAACAGTCGTAGTAAGCCTTTCATTTGTCTGGTCCGAAATACTTGTGGTAACATTCTCTATGGCCTCTTCAATGAGCTGTGGGTTGGACGACTGGAATAACTCCCAAAAATAGTTAGTAGCAATGGCTACTAATTGTTCTTCATCTTCCACTCTCGTTCCTGATGAGTCTACTAGATTCGTGATTTTATTCCTTGCTCTCCTTTGCTTAGTAATGGCATGAAAGAATTTTGTGTGTGAGTCACCTTCCAAGAGCTAAAGAACTCTACTTTTCTGTTTCCAGAACAATTTCTCTGCCTTAAGGGCAAAATTTAGTTCTTTAACAGCCTCCGCTATCTCTTCTATTGTAGCTCCGTCCTCAGAATAGAGATTGTCAACCTTAGCTTTAAGCTCTTTGATCATCTTAGTTGAGTTTAAGTCTCTCTCTCTCTCTCTCTCTCTCTTCCATAATGATAATGATTTTCTGCAGCTAGATATATGATCCATAATTGTTGCATTGGGAGATAGATGAGGACTATTCCACCCGTTAAGGATTTTCTGTCTTAAGTAATCACTCTTTAACCATCGCTTGTCAAATTTAAACGATTTCTTCTTCCTAGTTGGCCTCGACAAGATGTTCACAATTATCGGACGATGGTCCGATCCCCACATTCGTAAATATTGGAATTTTGAGTGTGGAAATTTCTCATGCCAATTTTCATTACCAAGAGCTCGATCTAGTCTACATCGAACAGTACCATTTGGTCGTTTACCAACCCATGATAATTGGTTTCCGATACATGGGAACTCCAACATCCCGCAATCTGATATCATTTGATTAAAAGAAAGAAAAGAGGAATCAAACCGTTTCCTCCCACCTTCTTTTTCATGATGACTTGTAATTTCATTAAAATCACCAATCATGAACCAAGGCCCATCTTTGTTTAACGAGAAACGCGTAAGACGTTCCCATACTTGGTCTCTTCTTTACAATACATGATCCCCATAAACAAATGTCATATAGACTTTTATTCCATTAATGACTGCTTGTACATCAATCATTTGATTATTAGAAAATAAAACATCAACTTGAAATTCATTCATAAAAAACAAAGCTAAACCACCAGATTGGTCAATGGGCTCAACAGTAGACAACTTATTAAAACCTAAGTTAGCTTGAATGTCTTGCAACATTCGCTTTTTATTCTTCGTTTCAGAAAGGAACAAGAGTCCTGGGCGATCCTTCAGACACATCTCCTTAAGGCGTTGAACTGTGAGGTCGTTCCATATCCCTCGACAGTTCCAACTGATTATCATCATCGATGGAGGGGTGAATTTTTGGAATCCACCAGACCATTCTTCAGATTCATTCTCGAGCTCCGAGATGATGATACCGTTGTTGTCCCCCTTCTAGCACGTCCAATACTCCTTTGAGGTGTTGTTCTCGCATTAAGTATTAGAGAAGCGCGTCTCTGAGGATCCTCCAAGGGAACTAATGAACGAGTGGTACGTCTTGTAATCGCATTATCAGTCTCCGCATTACGTCTATTTACGTCCTTGTCTCCAATCATAAGGATTGATAGTACTGGTGTTGGTTGATCCAATTCCTTGTTGTTGTTAATCTGTTCTAGCTCATCAATCATCAAATCATCATCATCAACTACCATCAATTCATTACCAACTATAGTATCCGGCATCTCCTCATCGACATTGTTTTCATCATTGTTATTCTTCTCTTCCTTGAATGCTTTAATCGTTAAAGCATCATAGGGATGAATAAGTGCATCTATTGCCGAGTTCTGCTCCATAAGAGAGTCAGATGGATTTCGGAAGGTGACGTTATCATCATTAATAATTGAATTCTCCATTCTTGTTTCCTTTGTGTTTGAGCTTTCGGTAGTTGTTATGGCTTTTCCATCTTTACGGATTGTTTGTGATCTTGGATCTTTAACTTCATGTCTTGCATTAGTCTCACATAATTTCAAGGGCCAAGGCTTCTCTCTCCACACCCGATCTCTTCTTTTCCCCACTTTAAGCGTCTCAGACAGTCCATTGCGATTGTAGGTATAAGGCTTATATCGTTTATCTTGGGATGGTTTCTCTCTTTGAAGGCGAGACAAGTGTGAAGATTGGTAGCTTCATGTGTTTTGGGGACAAGACGAATGGTCTCGTGATGTCGTGCTTCTCTCATCACGCTTGTTGGATGAAATCTTCTCCTTTATAATTCCCGTGTAGACACGGTCCAATGAAGCCTCATTTTGTTTCGTCTTGATCTCCATAAGTTTGAGTGTGCAATCATTGATCTCATGTGACATATGACCACAATAAAAGCAATGTTTAAAGAGCATCTCATAGTGTAACTTGATTGTGATGTTCTCCTTGTTTCTTGTTAGAAGCTTACGGGAAAACTTCAGAGGTTTGGATGAATCAATTTCCACTTGGATTTTTCCTTCAGTTGTGTCTATACTCTCTACTTTCCTAGTCTATTGCCAACCATTAGAAATGCCGTAAAAGGAACCTTAATATACCACCCATTCATTGCCTATATTATTACTAATAAAAACTTTTACTATAATATCTCTTTTTTACATTGTTGACCACACGTCAATAAGAAATTAATCTCTTTTTTTTTATTTTTCTTTAATCAGCACAAACATTTCTTTATCTTATATAATACTCGATTGTGTTACATGTTTGAGGCAATATCTAAGTTATGTCAAAATTATTTAAATTTATATTTATAAATATTATTTAAAGAAATTTGTCTACGAGACACGTTCCTTTGATTATTATGAGTGTCATGCTATTTGATCATAAATTTGTTCTTAGAAATTTCCATAAAGAAAAGAAAAAAAAAAATCTCATAAGAAAACATTTACATAAAGCAAAATCAATGTAGTCGATTTGTAAGTGAAAAATATTGCTACATTATAACTATATGATTTTTAGGATCATCACTTTAAATATCTACATTTATCTCATCTTTCTTGTGAAAAACATGCTTTTTCTCCTCAAAAATCTACTACTACATATGAAAGTGCAAAGAGTCTCTCCAGGTGACGACACTTGGCCAAAAAAATGTGAAACGTCACCTAATTTCCTCCTTTAAACACATTCTTCTCTTTAATTTTTTTAGATTCTCCGTTCTTCGTCTTTTTGACATCACAGTTACTTTCCCTTATAATGTTTTGAGTTTCCTTTCACCCTCCCTTCAAGTTTTCTCCTTTCTTAAACAATCAAGTTTTCTGGTTCTTCTCTTGCAATTCCCGTCAAAGCTTGATCTTTTCTTACATAAATTTCAAATTTTCATCTCGATCAAGGTAGATCGATCCAATCTCAATCGAATTAGCGTGAAGCGAGTGAATCTTCTGCTTGGATCGCTTAACAATTTTGTTATGATGGTGGGTACTCAACATTTAGATGGCTCATTGTCAACTGTGAATTCTGCTGAAAGCCATGGAATTACAAATCTAGTCTCGCTTTCGGGTACGTCTACAGTGGATGCTAAGCGTAATAAGGAGCTTGAAAAGGTATATGTCAGTTACATTTTTCAATTTTGTGGAATTGATTCAACGCTTATGTTATTGACTAAGTTTTTCTTTTGATGTACTTGTTAAAGTTCTTCATTGATAAGGGACTCTACGAGAGTAAGGCCTAAGGAGGATACTATGCATGAAGTATTGGGACACATTGATTACGTGTCTCACCATCCCTGGTTAAATGTGGAACGAGCTTTGAAAAATACTTATGTATTGTATGATCTTTGATCTTTCACTGTTTTGGTTCTAACTCGTTGATTTTGGGATAATCTTAGTTCCTTATTAAATACGAGACAGACTTTGATTTGATATGCCATTTATGTTCTTGTTTCATTTGGACTTAGTTTGTTCTTTTGAGTCTTATTCATATGCAGTGCTTGAGTTATTTTAGAATCAGAAGGGGGACTCATATGCTTTTCTTAAATCTTCAGTGGTGCGATGCAGATGATTGTCTCAAGTCAGTGGAAGAGAAGATAGCGAAGAGGTTTAAGGAAGTAGTGTCCAAGGAGATGAAGTTGCAAAGTAGAAGCTTTGAAATTGAAGAAAGAACTAAAGTGGTTGAAGCAGATGAATTCAAAGGTCAAGAAGTTGAAGGAAAACGAAAAGTTAATTGAGGAAAGTAGTGCACATTGTGAATCAATCAAGTTGTTAATAGAAGAACATAATGAAGAGCTTGCTTCTATAGAATAAACAGAAAGATGTGATGAAGACTATTCATAAACTGACCTTGGGAGATTGTCGTTGAAGAAAAGATAGTGGAAAGAGATAAAGTTTTCACAAAGCAGGTCACTAAAATACATCAAGAATTAGAGAAAAAATTGGATTTGATTACAAGACAATTAGAAAATTGCACTGCTAAATATGATTTGAAGAAAAATAGACTCCAAGAGTGTCTTAAAGAGCTAGAAATTAAAGATAATAAGTTGAAGTAGTTAGAGACACTCTTCATTGAGATACATGTACAGGTTGAGGAAGGAAATAAGACAATACAACATTTAATAACTCTAACGAAGAACTTGGTAGACAACTCAAGGTTAAACAGGAAGATCTTTGTTCGATCAACAAAGCAATCAAGGAATGTTCAAGTGAATTGGAATCTATGAGAAATCATCGTGACCAGGTTCAAAACTCGATTGCTTACCTAACTGTGGAGCTCAAGTCAAAAGAATGTGATCTTTATTCTTTTAACAAAAAGACTCAAGAAAACTTGAAGGCACTTGATAATAAATATGAGAAACTGAAATCCAGGGAGAGAAATTGGCTCATTGTGTTAAGGATTATGATGAGAAAACTTTGCATCATCTTCGGAGCCATCAAAGCTTGTGTTAGACACAATGCAAGATCTTTACTCTACTTATGAAAAGAAATAGGTTGTTGATCCAAATAGTGTTCGACATAGTAACATATGCTTGCTAGAATTCTTAATGGATATGTCATCAAACCAAGTACTCAAGTAGAAGAAGAAGTTTTCAGATTTGCCACTCAATGGAGGTATACAACATTGGTGAAAGCATAGAATCCATTGGAGGTAATGGCATTTTTCTCCCTAGCTACATTTAGTTCGGCATACACCTTTGATGCCGAAAAAGTCCAAAATCTATTTGATATCAACCTCCTTCGCAAATATGCTCTGTGTCTATGCGAACCTCTTGGAATATCAGCTCTCTTACTTGGTAAGTTTTCTCGAATTAAAGAATGTTATAACTTTGAGTAAAGTTCTAATATAGTCTTGTGATGCATATGCATAGTCAACAATATAAAATCATTGGATTTTGAGCCTCAAGCACCAAACAAAAATGGTAATGTCCAAGTAAAAGTGGAATCATCTCATTTGTCTAATGAAGATTCTCTTATGTACCTATCAACATCTTTTCACCAAATGAACTCTTTACTAGACTTCAACTTATTAAAGATACACGCAATATATGTTGTAAACTTTGTCTACGATGCATTCATGGGTGCTCATCACTGAAAGGATTTGGGTTTAGCAGAGCCTATGGATAAGAATTTGATACCCCTTCGGTGGAGCTACGGGAAGTTGTAAGATCTAGGGACCATCTACTGTGAGAGGCAAGAAAAGTGGCTCAACTTTGGAACTACATGATGGGAGCAAGTGCTCCAATGTCACTGCTAGATGCTTGGGGTTTTCTACACCTCCTTGTGGTGTATGGTTTGGTAGATCCAAACAAACAAGATCAAAGTTTATGATTAGCCCATATATCTCTCATTTCAGACATGCTCTAAAACTGTTTCTGTCTCTTGGTCTCAAGTAAGGTGTACTTTCTTCTCTAAAAAATTTGTGACACACACATAAGGATGAATGAAAGTATGTGTTATTATACGCTTTATTTTTTGTAATCTTTGCAGATTTTCTTAAGCTTACAACAATCCGATTTATATTTTATTTCAATTTGAAGAACATGTTTTCTACCATTTAATTATTGAAGGAAGAAATCAACAATCTAATACGATTTTCCAAAGGAACGAATATATTTGAATCACATGTTGAAACTTCCTTCTTTTAGCAAAACTCTATATATTACATGCATTGTTATATTGATGATTAAATTTGTAATAATGCATGTATGTTTGGCTTCCAGGTTGATGCTGGAAAACTGAAAGACATCATCGAACTCATCGAAGAATTTAAGCTGGAAATCGATCTTCCTATGGATCTTATTGTCAAGTTTATGGTTCCTCGAGGTCGAGGAGCTCATGATCAGAATCAACGTTTGCCTTATCATCTATCCTAGTTCAACCTCCAAAGACAATACCACCAGTTTATATGCAGGCTTCATTCCTTTTTCTTGTTAAATTCCCAAGTATTTATCTTGATGTCTTTCTTGTTTATTTTTTTAACGTTATGGAAATTGCTTCATTTCTGAAGATTTTGAGTCCAACATATGGCTTTGATTGTGGGTTCTTCATTTTTGGTTGTTTCTCTCAGGTTCTTAATTTTGCTTTTCTTTGTTGTTGTTTGTTTTGGGGCACACGTTTCTACATTTCAAGGGTCTTATGTTGTTTTGGGGTGCATATGAAGTGCAGCTTCACTTCAAATTCTTATTTGGTTGATGGATTGGATAAAAAGAAAGTCATCATTTTACAATATAGTTATGATTCTGCTAATAGATTGAGTTGTGAGAATTGTGATCATTCTCTTCTATGTTATAGAATTATGAAGCCATCTTATGTAAATTTATTAGCTGAGAAAATAGAAACATCTTTAAAATTTGAGTGATGAAGTTTTTGATGAGACTAAACTGAACAAGGAAGGAGGTTCCAAGATTAGTGCTTCTGATATTTATGAAATTGTTGCACCAGCTGCTTCTAACCTTCAAATGTAGTTGAAGTTGATAAAAACAAAACTTAAAGTTGATTACGTAACCTGATGGTGAGTTATATAATGGAAAACCAATCG
Organism: Iberis pinnata; assembly: GCA_900406425.1. Taxonomy (NCBI): domain Eukaryota; kingdom Viridiplantae; phylum Streptophyta; class Magnoliopsida; order Brassicales; family Brassicaceae; genus Iberis; species Iberis pinnata. The sequence continues at coordinate 67,129 of OVBE01000024.1, read as the reverse complement.
ACTTGATGAAGGTATTTACATAAATCAATTTCAATTTTAAAGAAAACACTAATTTCTTTGTGTTTTCTGTGCCCAAGATAGAAGGAGAGACAGGAGAGTCTAATAGAGATGAAGTGGATGCAAAACCACTAAGATCAATACAAATTTTTTTTCCAAGTCCCTTCTTTGAAGACAAGGAAAAGCCAATAGGAGACTTTGGTGGAGTAATCGTGTCACTGGTGTCCTGAGCAAGCTCACCTTCCTCTAAGCCTTGTTGAATAGATAAAGATCTTTCTTGAGAGTTTGATGAGATAGTTGATAAAGTAGTTGTGGCAGTACTTGATTTTTTGTCGTTTTTGTCTTTAGCCTTAGAAGGATGATTTACAAGGTGATCATGAACAACCTGCTTGTTCCTGGGACAGTGAGAATCCGTGTGTTTGAAGGATTTACACATGGAGCAAGTTGGTGTGGCGGTGGAACAGCGGGATATTGTGTGACCAAGCTTGTTGCAGTGATTACATTGCGCAGGGAGCCAAGGGCTTGAGACAGTAATTCGTCGAATGAGACCATTTTCAAATTGGACATTTACTCCATCGGGCAGTGGCTTTCGAGGATCTATGAATGTGTAGACTTTAGCTGTTTCGATGTTTGATAGGTTTTCCGTTGATGGGTGAAGATGGATAGGCTTCCCGACCAAACCCGCTATCTCTTTTAGACCGTCAGAGTTAAAGAATTGTAAAGGAACACCTTTAAATTCAAGCCAGTTTGGAACTGTAGAAAGATCGGGTTTCTCTGTTGTGGAGTCCGGTGACCACTTTGCAACAAACATTGTCTGTCCATCTATCTGCCATAAACATTGGCTCAAGATACGTCTTCGCGCAACTGGGCATGGAACACGAAATTAAAAAGCTTGACCATCCATTTGGGATACTGAAATATCCCTGCGTTGCCTGCTCCATATGCTATTGACGATGGCGTGAACCGCTCCTCTTGGTGGAGAGGCTTCGTAAAACTGTCCTAAGATGAAACTATCCCAAGATTTTTTATTTTTCTCTATGACCGAATTGAGGATTTTTACACAGCTTTCACCAGAATCAAGAATGAAAGGCGTGCCTGTAGGCACCAATTTACAGGCACCAATGGAACAAATTTGTGTACAACATCTTTCCAGAGGGTAAAAGGACTCATTGAAGATTCCACTGCAGGAGGCTTCTGGGAAAAAGGCTCCGTGAGACTATCATCGATTTGAGAAGTAGAGTGAGTATTGGTTTCATCTGGCTCAAATCTGGCTTGATTTGAGGTAGGAATGGAGGATCCGGTAATGGGATTTGACGGTGGACGGTGGAGGGGAAGCAGAGTGCGAGGAGGAGCCACCGGCGGGACTTCTTGAGGAATCTTCGCGAGTGGATTTGACGCCGGCGGAGGGAGAGGAATTACGAGAGGGTGAGGATTTGGCCTTTTTCTTCATGATCGGAGCTAACCTCGGCAGTGGATGACATCGGTGAAGAGATAAAGAAAGCGACCGCACTGTTGTAAGTTGGGAGAGAAATCTTTAGTGAGAGAAAGTAGCCATTTTAAGTCAAAGTTCATGGACTACACACTTGCGCGAATAGACTGCACACAAGGACTGTGTGGAGATATCAGTCGAATATTATTACCTAACTATCTAACTACACACAAATATGTATATTAAACTAATTTACTGAAACAAAATGTTATTCCACAAATTAACTTAATATTTTATATATTATTTGATTATTAAACTAATCTCGACGTGACATCACCTAGTTTAGTAGAAAAAGAAAAGAAAAATTGGATCGATGGCCTTTACGACATGCTTGGGTTTTGTGTCGATTGAAAACCGAAATCGGTTTAGATTGGTTTTGTTTAATTTCTAATTCAATGAGGCTGTAGAGACGGAGAGATTCAGATGATCTTCCTCACATCGAATTTGAAGTTTAAGAGAGACACTGAGGGAAGAACAGAGTGAATTCGATACCTGGGATCTGGATAATCCTGTGATTTCCGTTCAAGATGATGCTGGATCTTGGTCCATTCTCAGATGAGAAGTTCGACGCGAAGCGGTGGGTTAACTCGTCGTGCCAAGCGCGTCACCCGCAGGACTCGCTCGAGAAACATCTTGTGGATCTGGAAATGAAGCTCCAGATTGCTTCCGAGGAGATCGAAGCCTCTCTTGAAGAGCAGACTGGAGGCGCTCTCCTCCGTGTCCCTCGCGCTTCTCGCGACGTCTTACGACTCCGAGATGATGCGTTGTCTCTTCGTGGTTCAGTTGCTGGAATCCTCCAGAAGCTCAAGAAAGTACGCATTGTACTTATTCTCTTCTCCTTTCATTTGGAGGCTGAATTTGAGTCTTGTTTGTTTCTTCTCTAGTGTCACACCGAACTGTGTTATATCAGATTAGATCAAAAGTAGGAATCATGGTTAGTGTCATATGAAAAGACGAGAAAATAAAGATATCTGAATAGTTAGATGACGAATTAGTGCTAATGATCGGATTCAATAAGTTATGCTTCTTTCTCAACATAATTTGATAATCCGTGTTCTTGTCGAATTGGTACATGCAGGCAGAGGGTTCTTCAGCAGAGTGTATAGCTTCCCTTGCTAGAGTGGACAATGTCAAACAGAGGATGGAGGCTGCCTACAAAACCCTACAGGTAATACGCGTTGTAATTTTGTGATTGGTCATGTGGACAGTTGAATAGATGTTCAGCAACTGATTCTCTTCTTTCTGGTATATGGGCAGGATGCTGCTGGGTTAACTCAGTTAAGCTCGACTGTTGAGGATGTATTTGCTAGTGGCGATCTTCCTCGTGCTGCAGAAACTCTTGCCAGCATGAGAAATTGCTTGTCTGCTGTTGGAGAGGTAGTACTAATATCAGCTTGAGGTTTAATCGTCACCATTCTAATCCATTTCTGATCCACAGGTTGCAGAATTTGCTAATGTTAAAAAGCAACTAGAAGTGTTGGAGGATAGGCTGGAGGCGATGGTGCAGCCACGTCTTACTGATGCATTAACATATCACAAGGTTTGAACTTGGAACCCATATATCTAGGAAACTCAAATAAGTTAGGTTATGGTCTATGTTGTTATTATTGGAATAGCTCCAATTTTGCGTAGGTTGATGTTGCTCAAGATTTGCGATTAATTCTCATCCGGATTGGGAGATTCAAGTCTCTGGAGTTGCAATATTCTAAAGTCCGTCTAAAGCCAATAAAACAATTGTGGGAGGATTTTGATACGAAGCAAAGGGCCAACAAGCTTGCAAGTGAGAGAAGTGAAAGCCAAAGGTTGTCTAGAGGCGATGATTTGCAATTGACGTCAGCTCAGACATCCTTTGCCAGTTGGCTACCAAGTTTTTATGACGAGTTTCTACTCTATCTTGAGCAGGAGTGGAAATGGTAATTGTGTTCCAAACTTTTCACAGCAGCTTTATATACTTACACAGTATGTTAGACAGATGTGGTATCTACCCAATTATGTAATTGCAGCCTAAGTATCAAAGACTACAGTATGCTGTTACTTTCATGATTGTTCAGGTGTATGGTTGCTTTCCCTGATGACTATATGACTCTTGTCCCCAAGCTCTTGGTTGAGACCATGGGAATACTGGGGCCTAGTTTTGTTTCCCGTATTAACCTTGCAACAGGAGATGCTGTTCCCGAAACGAAAACACTTTCCAAAGGTATGATATGATGTCGGTGCATTTGGATTACCATATTTTCCTTTCTAGTTTAGTACTTTTACCCAAATGGACTGAAATTGCATATCTTCCTTGGTGATCCTACTTCACTATCCTCATGCTTCGCTAGGTTGTTGCAAGAGGATCAATTTCTTCTGCCTTTACATGAGCCACTGTGTACGGTTGAGTTTTTTTTGTGCAGTAGCCATTATCATGAATCTGTCACTTAGCAAAAGAGGCTTGGAAAAAATCTTTAAGTTTTTGTATTAAATGATTTATTGGTGACCTTTTTTATGTAGTGGTTGCAAACTTTCCAAACAATTAAAAATTGTCTTATATTATATTTTTATGTATTGGGGAAAGTACTGACACTTCTGATGTTTTTCTCGGAAAGGTGTGATGGATCTATTATCTGGAGACTTGCCCAAAGGTATTAATATTCAGACTAAGCATCTTGAGGCCCTGATTGGACTGCACAACGTAACTGGGTCATTTGCAAGAAATATTCAGCACCTGTTTGCTGAATCTGAACTTAAGGTCTTAATAGATACGCTAAAGGCTGTATACTCACCCTTTGAATCGTTTAAGCAAAAGTAAGTTTTTATCTCTACTGCCCGTGTCTTTTGTCCATTTGTAGCATTTGTGCAATTGCATTATTTGATGGTCTTTCAAGATTGCTTGTGAATTAGAATTTATCATGCTGTAGGTATGGGAAAATGGAGCGTGCTATTTTGTCCTCTGAGATTGCAGTTGTGGATCTGAGAGGGGCTGTTACTCGTGGTGTTGGGGCTCAAGGAATTGAACTTAGCGAAACAGTCCGTAGGATGGAAGAGTCTATTCCTCAAGTTGTCGTTCTTCTTGAAGCTGCTGTTGAGCGGTGTCTAGGTTTCACTGGTGGCTCAGAGGCAGACGAGATGATACTTGCACTAGATGACATAATGTTGCAATATATATCTATGCTTCAAGAAACACTCAAATCTTTGAGAGTTGTGTTTGGAGTGGATGATACTGGTGATGGAGTTAGCTCAAAGAAAGAGGCAAGTGCAGAGAAAAGGGAGAGCTCACGCAAGATGGAGCTTACTTCAAATGAGGAATGGTCCATTGTTCAGGGAGCACTGCAAATACTTACAGTAGCTGACTGTCTTGCGAGTAGGTCATCTGTGTTTGAAGCCTCTTTGAGAGCCACTCTAGCTAGACTAAACTCCAGCTTGTCTATCTCACTGTTTGGCACAAATTTGGATCAAAACCTGTCGCACTTGACAAGTGAACAAACTGCTGGAGATTTGTCTATGGCTGGACGAGCTTCCCTGGATGTGGCAGCTATTCGGTTGGTTGACGTTCCAGAGAAGGCTCACAAACTCTTGAACCTCTTGGAGCAGTCTAAAGATCCACGGTTTCATGCACTGCCTTTGGCATCTCAGAGAGTCGCTGCATTTGGTGACACAGTTAATGAACTTGTCTATGACATCCTCATATCAAAAGTTAGGCAACGCCTTGGGGAAGTATCTCGCCTACCAATCTGGTCTTCAGTTGAGGAACAGACCGCTTTTCCTCTACCGAACTTCAGCTCATACCCTCAGTCTTATGTTACAAGTGTTGGAGAATATCTCCTTACTTTGCCTCAGCAGCTTGAGCCTCTAGCTGAAGGAATCTCAAGCAATGGCGATTCAAACAATGAGGACGCACAGTTCTTTGCAACAGAGTGGATGTTCAAGGTAAGTCTAATTTGTAGCTTTCATCAACCTCGAATTGCAATACACTAACCACTACTGATAAAAAAAAAAAATAGGTAGCAGAAGGCGCAACCGCACTATACATGGAGCAACTGAGAGGTATCCAGTATATTACAGACCGGGGAGCACAACAACTCTCAGTAGATATAGAGTATTTGAGCAATGTGCTTTCGGCTTTGTCCATGCCAATCCCGCCTGTTCTTGCAACTTTTCAGACGTGTTTGGCTACACCAAGAGATGAGCTCAAAGATTTGATGAAATCAGAAGCTGGTAATGAACTTGATTTCCCTACAGCTAATCTCGTCTGTAAGATGCGTCGTATCAGTTTCGATTAGACTCGATCTTTCTTTCAATTTTGGGGGTCCAAATCAAACGTACTTTAGTGTCTATGAGACCATGGTAACAAATCGGCTCGGCCATTGTGTGTTTTTTAATTGTCAAGTGAAACATTTGATGCAATATCAAAAGAGAAATCAATATAAACAGACAAGCTTCACAATTGTACTAAATGCGTTCTTAAAGATGTAATGAATCTACAAAACTTTTTAAGGGACTAGCAAATTAGATATACTGGTATTCTTCTTAAATACACCATGTGATTAGGCCCATCATGGTCTAAGCCTTAGATTTTAAGCCATGAAGATGATTTTACGGTTAAGAATATCTCACCTTTTTCAATTATACCCAGGGATAATTTTTTTTTGAAAAAGTATATTTGTTCCATCATTAACCTGTGTTTCTTATAGAAGGTTGTATAGCTTTGATTCATATGCTTTATAACGTTCGGGAACATGAGATCATATGGTCATTGTTTTCATATATTTGGGTATGTTTTATCTTTTTTTTGGTCGGTCATCAGTTAATAATATTTTTGCTGTTGATGCAATCTAACAATGTTTTAAAAATATAACCATATTTATGAGCCTCTTTACTTCAATTGGTATTTTTTAAAGAATCATATGACTTGAATGTAAAAGGTCGAATGAAATCAGGAAGCTGATGGAAACAAGTAGCTGATAAGGAATCAGGAGGCTGATGAAGACATGATGCTAACACGGAATCAGGAGCATGTTTTCAGACACGCGAATCTCGGAAGACAGCTGTTGCGATCTTATTAAAAGATAAAGACTCCGGATTGAAGATCGAGATCAAAGAATGAGATCAAGTCTATTGGATTTACAAGAATCTGAGCAAAGAAGATTTGAGCGAGAATATCTTGGAGAAAGATATTCAGGAGAAGATATGTGTTCTAGGAAGAATTATTGTTGAGATAATTTTTTTAGGGTTTTCGGGTAGATCTATTTAAGGGTAGAAAAGTGTTTGTAGTAGTTAACACTTTTAGAGATTCATACTTGGGAAGTCTTATGTTTTAATAGCTTTAAAATCAGAAAGCTGTTTTGGATGAGTGTTCACTACTCTTGAGAGAGATTACGAGTGTGGGTAGTTCTGGTTAAGAGTAAAGGGGTATTAAACTTGTGGGTTACAATCTAACAGAGTTTAGGATTGTGTAAAACCTGTTTGGGTTAAATCTTTGTAGAAAGATTGAACAAATTAAGTATAATAAAGTGGTTTTGGTTTTGATAAAACAACTAGTTGATTCTCTTGCTATCAGAGCGGATCATCAACTACAAGATTTGTTTGTCCTATAACAGGTGAGATCTTGCGGTAAGTATGGAGAACAATCAACAATTTGTTATGATTAACAAACCACTGTAACACAACTCTGATGACTATGGTTATTGGAAAGTTCAAATGACTCAAGTCATTCAAAGTATTGATATGGATGCATGGATTGCAGTAGAGGAAGGATGAGATCCACCGAAAGTACAAAATAAAAAGGTGAAATGGTGTCAAAACCTATGAAGGAGTAAACTCCAGCTGAGAAAAGTGCAGCCAAAGAAAATTCACATGCACTTACCAAGATATTTACTTCTCTGCCGACCGATGAATTCACTAGGGTTCAAGGATGTACAAGGGCAAAAGATGATTTGGATATCCTCAAAGTGTCATATGAAGGAACAAGTAGTGTGAAGCGCACCAGAATTGATATGCTTGCCTCTGAATTTGAGACATTAACTATGGAAGAACATGAAATTGAGAATCAGTTCATTCGAAAGATAAGTAGAATAACAGATGAACCATTGGTGTTGGGAAATATCTACAAAGACAAGAACCTGGTGAAAAAATTTCTTAGAAGTTTACCTGAAAAGTTTCAACCACATATGTCTGCAATCAGAGTGGCACTAGACTCAGATAATCTAAAGTTTGATCAAGTTGTAGGCATGATGCAAGCATATGAACTCAAAATCAAGAAAAAGGAGATGACTGCATCTAAGAGTATTAGCTCTTATGACTACTGAAAAAGTAGGCAATCAGGGATCTGAGTTGGAGGATCAAGTTGGTCTCATAGTCAAGAAGTACTTTAGGAGGGCTGAAAGAGGACAAAAGAAGAATAACTTCAATCGTGGATATCAAGAAGTAAAACGAAGCACTACAAGAAATATGCCTTTTCTTAGCGGTCGAAAACGCTATCGTAGGATAGCATAGAAATTAATTAAACGCTATGACAACGCACGTCATTATAGGTCGGAAACTTTAGATAGCGGATTTAATGTATGCTATAATTATCGAAGTTACGATAGCGTTGTTGAAGATGCAATTTTTTTTATTTTTATAATAGTGTCGTATATTTGTTATTAAAGGTTTTTAATAGTAGCTTTAGTTTTATATATTCAATAATGTTTGATTTGTATTATAATTGGATTGCATCTATAGCAGTTTGTTTTATAAAGATAGCAAACTATTTGTGTTATTATTGTGTTGTAATTATAATATATTTTTGAATTGTTTGTCAAATAAAATAAAATAATTTTATTATATCCACAAAACATTTCCATGTTTACAAAAGAGTATTATTTCCATAATGTAAGGAATCAACCAATAAAAACCATAAAACCTATCAAACATCACCAAGACTATTTCAATCTACTACCAATAACCATTCACTATCATTCCTAACATATATACTACCATCATCAGCATCTTCACTTTCTCCATCATCTATTTCTTGGATAGGTAATGGTGCGCCAACTAAATCCTCTTCTATTTCTAACTCATGATATCTTCTAGGCGGTGCTCTCATTACAACATACCAATTTGAAGAATCATCTTTCCTAGAGTAGAAAACTTGTTTTGCTTGAGTAGGTAAAATGAATGGATCTTTCAAATATGCTGCTTGGTTCATATGTAGATTCACAAGAGTGAAACCATCTTCTTCCTGTACACCATTACCTTTGTTTGCCTAATTGCATCCAAACAATGGTACTTTGAACATGTGGTAGTCAAGAAGTAAAATCTCCTTTATAACTCCATAATATGTAAGCATATTAGCTACTTGTCTTGTATCTCGTGCACTTGATCGACACCTACTATACGCTTCATAAGTTAATCCACTGTTTTGCGTCTTTCGCTTAACCGCATCTGTATGAAATCTATGCCCATTACTGATGAATCCTTTATGTGCTAAAACAACATTTCTTGGTCCAAATGCCAACCACCTTATCTCCTTAGAATACCTTTGTGTTGCGTCTGATTTAATCTGAATCAGGGAAAACATCAGACTTAGATAGACCAAGAAGAAACCAGTGACACATTTCAATAATTGGCAATGAATACTGTAACTCAGAACAACCAATATCAAAAAACAAAAGCTGGCATGAAGCAATTTCAAATTTGCAATTCATGTTCTAATCAAATAACTAATGAACATAAACTCTAGTTAAGATGTAACCTTTGTTTTCACCCATTGTGCAAAATGCTTAGTATGATTCTTCCACAACAACGTTTCATTTCTAGCACATATATCATCATTAGCTTGTAATTCTTCCAAATGCATTCTGATTCGAAAAAAAAAACAGTGTGCTTTATAAATTTGTAATTGACATCCTTTTAACAGAATGGATAACCGCTTAATGCACGTAAGGATCCATAGAAGCCATGTTCACCAGCACATAGCGATGTGCAATGTCTCTATCTTTGTCAGAAAGGGTGACCTGTACACCCTTTTGTAGTGGTCTACCTTCAACCACCATTCCATCATCCTCAATGTCTTTGTTTCGGTTAACTGCTCCTTGAACTGGTACTGAATTTTGCAAGAACTCTAAACAAAATGCAATGCATTCTCCGGCTAATTACCCCTCAGCCATACATCCTTCCAGCCTTGCATGATTCTTCACGTAAGCCTTTAGTGTTTTCATGTACCTAGAACTCAGTCAAAATATATGAACTATAGTCAATCATCATTACAAAAGATAAATTGAAGAAAATGAGTACATAAAACCTTTTGAAAGGATATATCCATTGAAGGTGTACTGGTCCTCCCAAGCGTACCTCATTAGATAGATGTATGGGAAGGTGGAACATTATATCTAAAAGGGATGGAGGGAAGAACCGCTCTAGTTGACACATTGTTTCCACAAACTCTGTTTCCATTGATATAAGTTTTTCCAGGCCAATGATACGTTAACACAATCTGTTGAAGTAATTGCATAATATGTTTATGGCATTCCTAGGTGCTCTATGTAACAAACCTCTTATGGCAGCTGGTAACAGATTTTGTATTAGCACATGATGATCATGCGACTTTAAACTACCTATATTTGGAGGGTTAACAGGAACACTATTTGCAATATTACCACAACAACCATCAGGACCTCTGAAATTAGATAACCTTTTGCAGAAAATGGTCTTCTCTGACTTCGATAACCAATAGGCTGTTGGAGGTAAGTAAGTTTTCTTTCCTTTAACTTCTGGGTGCAAGTGATTTCTGATTCCAATATCTTCTAAGTCTTGTCTCGCCTTTAACCCATCTTTTAACTTAGCGTTTTGCATGAGTAGATACAAAACAACATCTGACACATTCTTTTCAACGTGCATCACATCAATATTGTGACGAATAGGCATATCCTAACACATGAGTCATTTAAACGTTAAGCCTATTATAATACAACAATCAGAGAATGTAGTTTACTTAGTTTGATTTACCTTCCAGTAAGGGAGTTCAAAGAGTATTGATATCTTCTTCCACCGCCATAGATCATTTGATTCTTCACATTCTTCTTCTTGGACAATCTCATCATCTAACAAATCTGTTTTTTTTTTTCGTTTTTTTCTTCTGCAGAGGTCTTCCAAAACCATTCTTAAACACTTTTAATGTTTTGTATATTTCATCACCAGTTTGTATCCTAAAAGCATTCCCATCTTCAATAGTGTTGTCAAACTAAGCTTTCTTATATCTGCAACGATGGCCTGGAGGCAATCTTTTTCTATTTCCTATATACACATACTTCCGGCTAAACTTTAGCCACCTAGCAGGTGTATCCTTTCCACAGACATTGCAAGCTTGTTTCTCCTTCACTTTACATCCAGACAGTGTCCCTAATGGATAATCACTGATAGTCCAAAGTAGTAAGGCTCTAAGTGTGAAATTTTCGTTAGCAAATGAGTGCTAAGTAAACGTCTATGTTATTACCAGGAGTTGTTGGACCAGGGATCAACATAGTCAACATTATATTCTCAACCTTCATACACATTGTTGGAGGAGTGTTATAGTTCATACATAATGGTTCATCCCATCTGTAGAAATTCCAAGTCTAAGATTCCTTGGTTCAACAGCAAAGTGTGGCCATGAATTGTTCACTTGTGCCCAAATTATAGAATCAACAGGATGTCGCATTGTACCATCACCAGTAGCATTGGTAGAATGCCAACACACATCTTCCACCATCTTTTTAGATCTGAACATCCTCCTAAATCTATCCTTGATTGGAAAATATCTAAGTATCCTTGTTGGAATCCATACCTTAATCTCATTACTGTGTTTATCTATTTCCCATCTTGAAACTTTGCATCTTGGACAACTTTCTAGCTCTTTAAACTCCTTCCTAAAGAGTATGCAATCATTTTTGCAAGCATGAATATTATCGTAACCAAAACCAAATATCTTAAGAAACTTTTTAATACCATCTATACTCTTTGGAAAAACATTGTCTTCAGGTAGCATGTTAATTCTATACAGTCCCATTATTGCTGAAACCTTTGAATATTTGATGCAATTTTGGTACAATGGAGTTTCAACTTCTTTTGATTTTTTCCTGAACTCAGATTCTTCTACTGGTCCATCATCCATGAAATATGCAGTCTTGAACAAATCAAATGCCTCAGTTTTGGAATCAATAGTAGTGTCCTTTGTTTTAGACCCTCCTTCACCATCAATACTTCAAGAAGAACTCTTATACTTCGTATCCATACCCCTAATTACTAGATGATCAATTATGTTTTCTAATTTTTGGTGACATAAATTTTGGCAATGTCTACATGGGCAAAGCATTTCAGTCAGATTACCCAATCTTCTTGCGTGATGAGATTACGAAATTGGTTGCTCCTTCTAAGTACTCGGGACTAGTCCTATATGTTAAATCGAAAAAGTTAGCATAACTATTTCAATTGGCGAATGAAAGTATTTCTCGAGATATCTATGTACATGATACCTTTGCAGCCAAATCCACGATTTCACCATATGAGAAATATGTAACGAGTCTTGCAGATTATGTTTAGAGTTAAGAAGATGGAGATGAGAGATTAGTTTTTTTTTGGTCAAAGAGAGATTAGGTTTAGAATTAGAAACTAAATCTAAAATCGAGGATTCTGTTATTTTAGCGAAATTTTCAGTTTCCCGGCAAAAACAACCCGAAAGGAAAAAATGGCTCAAATTGAATAAATTAAGTTGTCTAAAAAATACAATGGTGTATGTTACATATCGTTTACTATCTCCGCCTTAGCTGCTCATTGGTCAGTTTTTATATTACGAAAAATCAGTTTAGGTTCTAGTTTTAAGGTTTACGAATTTGAAATTAAACAACTCAAATGTGAAAACTAAACAACTTAATAAACTGTCAAAAGTTTTTGCATGTATATTTAAATGGATATAAAGTATATAAGATGAGTTTAAGTAATATTAGTTACAGGTTAAAAGGGTTTATATCAGTTTAGGGTATAGTGTTAAGGTTTACGAATTTGAAATTAAACAACTCAAATGTGAAAACTAAACAACTTAATTAACTGTCAAAAGTTGTTGCCTGTATATTTAAATGGATATATATTATATTAGATGAGTTTTAGTAATATATATTAGTTACAGGTTCAAAGGATTTATATCAGTTTAGGGTCTAGTGTTAAGATTTACGAATTTGAAATTAAACAACTCAAATATGAAAACTAAACAACTTAATAAACTGTCAAAAGTTGTTGCATGTATATTTAAATGGATATAGATTATATTATATGAGTTTGAGTAATATATATTATTTACAGGTTCAAAGGGTTTTGTCAGTTTAGGGTATAGTGTTAAGGTTTACGAATTTGAAATTAAACAACTCAAATGTGAAAACTAAACAACTTAATTAACTGTCAAAAGTTGTTGCCTGTATATTTAAATGGATATATATTATATTAGATGAGTTTTAGTAATATATATTAGTTACAGGTTCAAAGGATTTATATCAGTTTAGGGTCTAGTGTTAAGATTTACGAATTTGAAATTAAACAACTCAAATATGAAAACTAAACAACTTAATAAACTGTCAAAAGTTGTTGTATGTATATTTAAATGGATATAGATTATATTAGACGAGTTTGAGTAATATATATTAGTTACAAGTTCAAAGGATTTATATTAGTTTAGAGTCTAGTGTTAATGTTTACGAATTTGAAATTAAACAACTTAAATGTGAAAACTAAACAACTTAATAACTGTCAAAAGTTTTTGTATGTATATTTAAATGGATATAAACTATATTAAATGAGTTTGAGTAATTTTTGTTACATGTTCAAAGGGTTTATATCAGTTTAGGATATAGTGTTAAGATTTACGAACTTAAAATTAAACAACTCAAATGTGAAAAAACTAAACAACTTAATAAACTGTTAAAAGTTGTTGCATGTATATTTAAATGGATATAGATTATATTATATGAGTTTGAGTAATATATATTATTTACAGGTTCAAAGGGTTATGTCAGTTTAGGGTCTAGTGTTAAGGTTTACGAATTTGAAATTAAACAACTTAAATGTGAAAACTAAACAACTTAATAAACTTTCAAAAGTTGTGTCATGTATATTTAAATAGATATAGATTATATTAGATCAATTTAAGTAATATATATATTAGTTACAAGTTCAAAGGGTTTATATCAGTTTAGGGTCTAGTGTTAAGGTTTATGAATTTGAAATTAAACAACTCAAATGTGAAAACTAAACAACTTAATAAACGGTCAAAAATTGTTGCATGTATATTTAAGTGGATATAAAGTATATTAGATGAGTTTGAGTAATATTAGTTGCAATTTCAAAGGGTTTATACCAGTTTAAGGTCTAGTGTTAAGGTTTACAAATTTGAAATTAAACAACTCAAATGTGAAAACTAAGCAACTTAATAAACTGTCAAAAGTTGTTTCATGTATATTTAAATAGATAATACGATTTTGAAATTAAACAACTCAAATGTGAAAACTAAAAAACTCAAATGTGAAAAATGAACCACTGAAAAAACTGTCAAAAGTTCTCGAAACTTTTATTTTGTAGGGTTTATGTTTTATGGTATATTTAAGCATTTAGGGTTATCAGTTTAGGATACCATATTGTTGTCAATACTGGTTGCATAAAAAGTAAATTGTTTACCAGAAATGGTGACTTGTACTCCATTTTATACCTTTGTAAATACAACAAATGTCAATAAACAATGCATCCTCTAATAACTTATTTCCCATAAACTTCAATTCAAGACCGTGGTCTTTATATAAGCGATTCTTCCTATTAAGTCTCTGCAACTTATATCTAAACAAAATAAAAATATTTTTAAAGGTTTAATAATAAACCGATGTCTCTTTTGTCTCAAGTTTTGCAAATCATTATTCTCTGTTCGTTTTTATTTAGTTAATTATAACCTCTTTTAAATAAAAAATATCATATGGTTATATTTTCGTATACATACTAACATTTTAAAAAATCTTTGTGGCTTCTTCTACCGTGATAGTTATTTTCCATGATGTTTTGTTTACATAAACATCATAGTACTGTACTCAAGTTATATATGTAACAATGTATAAACAAGTTTCATAACTACTAATCTTCCTTGGATCTGGACAATTCGAATTAAGTGTGAGACAAGCCCAATTGAAGCCCAAGTCGGTTTAAGTGGGAGTAACGTGAGAAGCACGTGATGTTACTAAAAATAGAAGAACCAGATTTTCGCTAAGTATTAAGCTTGTTTTGACAGAAGAGGAAAAAACTATGCAGCCATGTTTGGACCACTCTACCAAGGCGACTTCTAGGCCTTTGCGTATGCTTAAAGTTGTTTGTAAAAGCTTGTTGTATGTTCTATATAACTAAAGTGAGTCTATTGAATTCCAGGTATTAGATCCCAGTGTGAGTAGGGTCAAAGTTAAGGACTCGAACACGTTAAACTCTCTGTGCATTGAGTTCTTAGAAGATGACCATGTAACAGAACCAAGTCTTAGTTCCTCTTGCTGCATTTTTACCCGATGTTGATGCATGTGTAGCCTCTAAGCCTTAGTTATGTCTACTAAGACGGGCCCCAGCAGAGCTGAATGTCGACGTGTATCCTCCTCTCTATCATTCAAAACTGAGAATAAAAATAACATTTTAAGCTAAATTCCACATTTAACGAATTCAAATAATCTGTATGTAGATGATAGCTC
The DNA here is from genome assembly GCA_900406425.1 of Iberis pinnata. Taxonomy (NCBI): domain Eukaryota; kingdom Viridiplantae; phylum Streptophyta; class Magnoliopsida; order Brassicales; family Brassicaceae; genus Iberis; species Iberis pinnata. The sequence continues at coordinate 51,940 of OVBE01000024.1, read as the reverse complement.
GAAATCAACTAAATCGAACATGCATGGGTAATTCAGAACCGCATAATCGATGTACATAGATCTAAAATTAACTAAAAGCTGAAGTATATGAGGAAGATACCTTCTCTATTAAACAATAGAGCTTCGAATAGGTGAGATCAACAATGTCTCGAAGTAACGCATACACTGAAGATCTTCTGAAAATAATGAAGAAAGAGAGAAATAACTAAGTCGAATACATTGAAGATCTTCTGAAAATAATGAAGAAAGAGAGAAATAACTAAGTCGAATTGATTATGTTGAAAAAAGTTAAGTGATTTTGTAAGTACCATAATGTTTTTTGTATTATTTGCAATAGTAAGTGCCGAAACTAAGAAAATTTATGCGCCTAAGTATTTTTGTTTTCCCGGAAATGAAAAAATAGCGTCCAAAAAATGAAACACTACGCATACCTGTGTCCATGTATAATAGCAGTTGCACAAAAATTGCTATTCTGAGACGCTATCGAGAGTCATATTTCTTGTAGTGAAGTGAAAAACAGTGTCTTGAGTGTGAAGGTTTTGGTCACTTTAAGTCAGAATGTCCGACCTAGAAAAGACGAAGAAAAATTCAATGCTATGAATGCAAGGGATATGGTCATACCAAGAATGATTGTGTTGGAAGGAACAAAGGGAGTGGAAATGAGAAGTCATTGGTTAGCTGGAGTGAGAGCGATTCAGATGAAGAAAATGAAAACGAAGATATTCTAAACAACTTTGTATGTTTTCTGGGGATCATACAGGAGGATGATGACGATCCTGTTGATGAGCAAGATGCTGATTCTGATGAAGAGACAAACTTGTCTCTTGAAGAAGAAAACAGAATCCTGGTAGAACATTTGGTCTCGAAGAGTAATGAAGTTAAGCGTTTAACTGATGTGATTGATGGTATGACCAATGAGAAAATGAAGCTGCCAAAAGAGGTTGAAAAGGTAAAATAGAAGAATGAAGTTACAGAAGGAAGACTTGAAGAAAAATTACGTAACATCAAGATGTTGAGCAAAGGAACTAAAGATCTTGACAAATTACTGTCTGTAGGAAAAATGGGAAACGATCATTGGGGTCTTGGTTACAGTGGTGGTAACCAATTTAGAGATACCAAATTCGTTAAAGGGAAAGGAAGCGCACAAGCTCAATACTCTGTTTAGAAACAAGCTCAATACTCTGTTCCAAAACAAGCTATTGGAACTAGGTCATATCAGAAGGTTGATCGTGTCTTAGGATGTTGATATTGTGGAAAACCTGGACACTTCAAGTACTATTGTCATTGCTTTCTGGACAGAGTGTCAACACTTCTCTGAAAAAACGTTTTTTAAAGACAATAAGTCACATCAGAGAGTATGGGTACGAAAAAGTGATAAATATCATGGTTTCACGAATGAGGTAAACAAAGAAGTTCCCAAGAAAGAAGAACAGATGGTGTGCCATGTCGCATTCTCAGTTGAACAGGACACTGAGAGGAATCATGGTACTTTGATAGTGGATTTTCAAGATACATGACAAGTGTCCAAGAAAAGTTGGCCAAGTTTCAAGAAGTGTCGGTAGGAAGAGTCACTTTTGGTGATGGTTCTAAAGGAAAAATCAGAGGAAAAGGGATAAATGGGGGACATGAGCAACCAGAACTTGCTGAAGTTTATCTGGTTGATGGACTCAAGTGTAACCTGATCGGTATCAACCAGTTGTGTGATGAAGGAGTGGAGGTCACATTCACAAAAACGAGATGTCGAGCAATTGATGAGTTAGGTATTATCAAGTTGGAAGGGGTCCGATCATGAAACAATTGCTATATGTGGAAACCAAGAAACAACCGTCTGAGTGTCATTCAAGATTCTGAAGCACAACTCTGGCATCATAAGTTAGGTCACCTGAATATGAGAACCTTGGTGAAACTGGTAAATCATGAGGTTGTTCGAGGAGTGCCAATAATAAGTGCACATATGCCGTTTGTGTGCGGACTGTGTACACATGGGAAACAGATCAAGGCATATCATAAGTCTGTTACAGATGTTAAAACAACTGAAGCACTCTAATTGGTGCATATGAATTTAATGGAACCTATACAAGTGGAGAGTCTCACAGGGAAGAAGTAAATTTGGGTGGTTGTTGATGATTTTACCAGATTTACTTGGGTTCGTTTTTTAAGGGAGAAGTTAGAAACATTGGATAGTTTTAAGATTTTGACACTACAACTCAAGACGGAGAAACATGGAATCAAAACAGTTCGAAGTGATCATGGAGGCGAGTTTCAAAATGAATTGTTTGATACATTCTGTCAAAATGAGGGAATTATTCACCAATATTCAGCACCAAGAACACCTCATCAAAATGATGTTGTTGAACGGAAGAACATAACATTGCAAGAAATTGTCAGAGCCATGTTATATGGCAATCAGGTTGCAAAACATTTTTGGGCTGAAACAATCAACACTGCATGTTACATCATTAACATGGTGCATGTTCGAAAAGGTACCAACAAGACTCCATATGAAATGTGGAATGGTAAAACACCAAGTTTAAGTTACTTTCACATTTTTGGGTGTGTATGCTACATTCTCAATGATAAGGATCATCATGGGAAGTTTGACTTTATTGTGATGAAGGTTTTTTCCTCGGTTATTCGGGCACAAGTACAACCTACAAAGTGTTCAACAAACGAACTAACACTGTTCAGGAAACAATCAATGTTGTGTTTGATGACAACTCATCCTCCAGGATGATGATTCACAAAATGGCACCAAGTGACAATCATAAATCTGTTTCGTCTCAGAATGATCAAGTAATGGCTGCACCAACTTCCTCACCAGTTCAAGAAATTCGTAGGAATCACTCTAAAGACGATGTCATAGGAGAGATTCAGGAGGGAATAATTACCAGAGGTAAACATATTGACTTCAAGAAGTTGGTTACTGGACATCCTGTTGAAGCAATCATGTTTTCTGCTTTTGTTTATGTGATTGAACCTAAGAATCATAAGGAGGCTTTAGTTGATGATTTATGGATCTCGGCAATGCAAGATAAATTCAATCAGTTCAAGCGGAGTGATGTTTGGGATTTGGTACCAAGACCTAAAGAGGTGAATGTTGTTGGTACTAAATGGATCTTTAAGAACAAGATAGATGAAACAAGAAAATTAGTCCGAAATAAGGCACACCTAGTTGCTCGAGGATATTCACAGGTGGAAGGTGTAGATTTTGATGAAACATTTGCTCCAGTTGCTCGGTTGGAGTCAGTCAGGTTCCTGTTTGGAATGTCTTGTAATCTAAATTTCAGACTACATCAAATGGATGTGAAGAGTGCCTTTCTGAATGGAATACTTCAAGAAGAAGTATATGTAGAACAACCCAGAGTGTTTGAAGATCATGTATTCACACTCAAAAGGCTCTCTATGGTTTAAAACAAGCACCACGAGCCTGGTATGAAATATTAACAACCTTTCTTATAAATCAGGGATATAAAAGAGGAACGGTGGAGAAGACGTTGTTTGTGCTAAAAGAAAACAAGGATCTGATTATTGTTCAGATCTATGTTGATGACATTATTTTTGGATCCACTGAGGAGCACTTAGTCAAGAGATTTTTGGATAGTATGACTCATGAGTTTGAAATGAGTATGTGTGGTGAACTCACATACTTTCTTGGATTGCAAGTCAAGCAAACAAATAAAGGAATATTTGTGACTCATAGTACTTATGAAAAGAATCTTGTAACAAGGTTTGGACTTCAAAATAGTAAAGAAGCCAAGACACCAATGGGAATGAATGAAAAATTGTCACGAGATGAATCTGGAGAAAGAGTAGATGAGAAGCTGTTCAGAGGTATGATTGGGAGTCTATTGTATCTCATAGCAAGTCGACCAGACTTGTGTTTCTTTATTGGCATATGTGCAAGGTATCAAGCACAACCAAGAATGTCTCATTTAGCCGCTATTATAAGAATCATCAGGTATGTGAAGGGGACGGTCAATCTGGGAATTTACTTCTCAAAGGACACAAACAAGAGTCTGGTTGGTTACAGTGATGCTGATTGGGCTGGATCACTTGATGATCGTCATAGTACAAGTGGAGGGTGTTTCTTTATGGGCAACAACCTGATTGCATGGCATAGTTGAAAACAGAACCGTGTTTCTCTTTGAACTGCTGAGGCTGAATATATAGCATTGGGAAGTTGTTGTACACAACTCTTATGGATGAAGCAAATGACGACTGATTATGGTATGAACATTGATTCTTTACCTGTTTTATGTGATAACAAAAGTGCTATAAATATTTCTAAGAATCCAGTGCAACACTCTAGAACTAAACATGTAGACATTAGGCATCATTTCATCAGGGAATTGGTTGTGGAAAAACTGATTGTGATTGACCATGTTAGCACAGATTTACAACTTGCTGATTTATTCAAAAAATAATTGGACTTTAATCGTTTTGTCAATTTAAGAAAATCTATTGGAGTTTGTGAAGTCTAAATTGGTTAACTTGTTGGATGAGACAAGGTATAGACTTGCATATGGGTATTCTTAGTATAGTTTGATAGGTCATACATAATACTATTTGTGTAGTACATTGTCAAAAACAACTGCCTGTCATGCCATCCTGGAGTGATCAATGTCAAAGGGTTGTATATTACCATAACAAGAGGTCAAAGAGCTGAGAAGAGCAGAGTGATTGGGGTGTTGATTTGATAAAATAAACACTTTCGAATGTTGAGAAGTCAAGTGATACATTTGAAACCCAATCACTCAATGTGTTTATTTTTAAATAAATAATATATATATATATATATATATATATATTATGATCATGACTCTTCAAAGGAAATTTCCAGCTGCCTGAAGAATGGGATCTATGAACAGAGACTTGAAACAAATTCAAGATAAAGGCATGACAGAGTGAAAGACTAGTCACATTTTTCACCAAACAAAGGTATGAGTCACCTAAAGGATACCTCAATTTAAAAATGTTGTTTGACTTGAATCTGAGAAACAGCTGGCTGATTGGACTCATTTCTTTTAAAAATCTTTGTCTTCATTTTGTTTTGAAGTAACAAACATGTGCTGGCAGGGTGAAATTGCAAATATGGGTCACTTAGAAATTATGCCCTGATCGATATATGTCATAATGCACTGTGATTAAAGAGTTCTCAATTCAGATGTCTGATTATGCTTAATATGTGAATGCATTAAATTATATTTGTGGCATATATGGGTAATTTGTGCGTTCAAGTGATTTCAGGCCCCAAAAAGCCCATGTGTGGAGAAGATCGGGAGTCGTTGCAGATTCTTGGGAAGAGATAAATTAAGAAGTTGGAGATAATGTGAAATCATTCATTCAAACTTCTTATACTCTTCATCGTTTTTTATAATCTCTCTTGTTTCAGAAAAGCTAGGGTTTCAAGTCTGTTCAAAAATCGAATCATGGAGCAATTTCTCACTGTTCTCCAAAAGTTCTTTCAAGGGGTAGCTCAGCTTGTTGTTCAAACACCACCATCATCTCCACTATCATAAGCATCCTCTCCAAATACAGAGTATCAGACTCCAGCACCTGTGTTTGAAGGAACCGCCACTCCAATAAACACATGCAAGATTATGATTGTGTTCAAAGGCAGAGTGAGTAGAGATCCTATAATTGAAGAAGTGGAAGACGAAGAAATAATCCCCACGGAAAAAAAGAAATAAGTCAAAGCGGCATTCACTGGCTCAATGGTGCCGGATCAATGACTTAAATCAAATCAAATCTCAAGGAGTACAAGTTCAGGAAGTCGAAGAGATTCCAATGGAAGCTGAAAGGACAATCACAGACATCAAAACGACAGATGATGAACATGTAGTAGTAGCTGACGCACCTGCCAGAGATTTGCCTATACTTGAAGAACGATCTTGGAATCAAGGATCATATGTGGTTGTTGACGATGTCGTCATCCTGGACGAAAAAAAGTAAGGAGGAATCTAAAGATCCAGCACGAACGTCACGATTGCGGAAGAGGAAGAATATTACCTGTTAAACATGAGGTTGAGAACAAGAAACCAAGGAAAGAATCAAGATCGTTGGGTTTGATCGTACCAGATTCAATGATAAAACTACTGCTCAAAGGTATAGTCTCATCTCCAGAAAAGAGTGCCTAGAAGAAACTGAGGTAAACCTATCACCTGATAATGAAATTAGAAAGTGGATTGAAGATGGCGGTCTGTTAAGAACTGTCATGGACTTAGAGGAACTTATCACCTGATAAATCTCATCTCATTTATTTGTTACTCATTGCTTATCTGGTTAGCTTTAGTTTGATGCATGCTAGTTTTTATGTTTAAGTTTAGTTTCTTTGTTTGTTCTATTGATTTAGGTTGATTAGTTTAAACCTTATAATTACTTGGCTTGAATTAATATATTATGCTTGCATCTTGATTGGTTAATAGCGCACTCATTTGGATTGAAAACCCTATATACTACAATGACTATAATAGTATGTTAGGGAATTGAACTTAAGTAAACTGAGAAATCCTACTATCAATTTGATGCCGTTCCCAATTGGGTGTTTGTTTTTTTTTGTTACATTCAAGATTTAAGATCTTTTTAGATCAAATTCGTTTACTATCTACTCTAATTACGCACATTGTGTTCTACTTTTTTCTTTACATTTTTAGTATATACATAACTGATTGTTTGTTTGAAGTGGGAAATACCAGAGTCAGTGACCACTCCAGATGAAACTATGTATGCAAACTAGATCACAATCAACAAGCATCTCTTACAACATCTTGAAAACATCAACCTGCTACAAAGAGACTTGAGCAGAGGAATAACGTCAGAGTAGTCAACCAAGATCAGCAAGTACCACCAACAATGGCTGAACAACAACAAGTCCCACTTGTTAGGGAGCATTTTATTGGAGTTGTTGATGCACCTAACACTCATACTCAGTGACAAGGGATTGTCCCTCCTTCTATTCAGAACAACAACTTTGAAATCAAGCTATGCTTGATTTCAATGGTTCAAGCCAACAAGTTTCATAACTTGCCTATGAAGGATCCCCTGGACTACCTTGATGAGTTTGATAGGCTTTGTGGCCTAAGCAAGATCAATGGAGGTAGTGAAGATGCCTTGAAGTTGCGACTATTCCCATTCTCTCTTGGTGAAAAAGCACATCAATGAAAGCAGACACTTTCTCAGAACTCTATCACTTCTTGGGATGATTGAAAGAAAGCTTTCCTTGTCAAGTTCTATACTTCAAGGACAACAAGACTCTGTAATGAGATCTCTGGTTTTGTTCAGAAAAATGCAGAAACATTATGTGAGGCTTGAGAACGGTTCAAGGGCTATACATTGCAGTGTCTTCATCATGGTTTCAGCAATGAATCCCTTCTTAACACTCTATACAGAGGATCTCTCTCGAAGATAAGGATGCTATTTGACACAGCAAGCAATGAGAACTTTTTGAAAAAGAATGTGGATGAAGGTTGGGAGATCGTGGATAACTTGGCTCAATCTGAAGAAACTACAATGAAAATTATGATAGGAGTGTTCGGGGCAGTAGTGACAATGATAAGAAATTCAAGGAGATAAAGGCTCTTAATAATAAAATGGATAGCATGCTTTAAAGCCAACAAAGGAATGTCACCGAGGAAGAACATATTGTAGTTCAAGATGGAGTAAATTCTCAACAAGAATAGATTAACTACATTCGGAACCAAGGTGGCTACAACAAAGGCTTCATAAACTATAACAACAACCCCAACCTATCTTACTGAAGCAACAATTTAGCCAACCCACAAGACTAAGTCTATCCTCCACAGCAACAACAACAAACTAAGCCTTTCATTCAATATGGTCAACAACAGAATGAAGGCTTTGTTCCCAAACAACAAGCCCGAGGTGGTTTCCAACAGCATCAACCAATGGGTGCACCCACTGGTTTGCACCTCCACAACATCCGTCCCACATCAGTCCCAAGATCCTGATGTTGAAGCCATGCTGCAAAAAATTCCTTAAGGCCAAACAAATGGTGCAATGGAGACTTATAGGAATCTTGTTGAACTCACAACAATATGGATTGCTAATTCAATGTCATAAATACAAAGACTGGAGTTTTTAATTCAAGTGTGAATTATATGGAGGGAAAGTCTGCTTTTACTTCTACTCCAAAGCCAAATATCCAACTTATAGGGAATGCTATTCAAAACCCAAAAGAATTTGCACATGTCAATGCCATATTTTTGGGGAGTATACAAGATCTACCTACTAGGAATGGTCCTACTCACGTCATTGAGGAAAATGTAGTTCAAGTTGGGGGGATTTAAGTCTAAATAAAGCTCAAAATGCAGATTCTGCACAAGTTGATCCTGAAGTAGACGCTGAAGTAGACACTCAATCAGAGTCAGTAACTAGCTTTAAGTATGTTCTGGTTGAAAAACCAGCTTCTTCCAAGAACAAGGCATCATCTTTTGTGCCACCACTATACAAGCCTCCATTGCCATTTCCAAAAAGATTCAAGAAGGAGATAATAGATAAGTACCAAGGATTGTTTGAGAAGTATATGAAATAGAATGAAATGAACGACCTACTTCTGGATGCTGCCATACTTACTCCTCCCCAAAAGAAGTTCTTAGAGGATATTCTCATGAAAATGTATAAAGAGAATTAGGGAAGGTTGGTGCCAAATGAGGAATGCAATGCCGTCAAAACAGAGAAGTTAGAAGATCCTGGTTCTTTCACTCTACCATGCTCACTAGGTCATTTGACATTCAACAAATGCCTATGTGATTTGGGAGCATCCATCAACTTGATGCCTCTCTCAGTAGCCAAGAATTTGGGATTCAATGAATTTACAGCCCCCAATATATCTATGGTGTTGGCAGATAGGTCAATTAGGCAACCTCATGGAAATTTGGAAAACTTGCCTATTAGAATTGGGAATGTAGAGATACACAAAAAATTTGTGGTGTTAGATATGGACAAGGAGCCAAAAGATCCTTTGATCTTAGGAAAGCCATTTTTAGCAACAATTGGAGTTGTAATAAATGTTAAATAGGCAACATCAAGCTGAATATAGGAAAAGATCTTAAGTTGATCTTTAACATTAGAGATAAAATGAAGAAACACACAATTGAAGGCCTGATGTTCAATATCAAGGAAGAGGATCAACATGTTGATGAGCTGATAGAGGAATTGAATGCAAATGATCATCACCAAACTACATTGACCAATAACGGTGAAGATGGGTACTCAAGTTGTGATTCATTTGAGTCTGAGTTGATTGCAGACTCAAACAAGGTACTTATGCATGAAGAAGCATTTGGGTATGTAAAAGAGTCAGAAACAAGAGTACTTGCAGATGTTGAGGAAGCATGAATCAGACTTGGACAACTGATGCGGCCAAAATGTCTACTTCAAGTGATTCTGAAACCAACTTGAAATTGACTTGGACAACTAATCCACTCTAGCATCCAGCTTCTAATACAACTTCTTTCAAAGACTGGTTTAACCCTAAAGCCCCGACCATGGATCTCAAAAGTGGTGATCAAGTCTTCAAGAGTGGTGATCAAGTGATTCTACTCAACTCAAAGCTCAAGCTTTATCCACGGGAGGTGAAATCAAAACGCTCAAGGAAGTCAAACCTGATGGGGAAATCATACTAATTGGCAGGCTTGAAGAAGGATTTAAAGTGACCAATCATGGAGCCAAATCAAACATCGTTGGTTGGATCATTCCAGAAAGAAAGCCTGGTGAAATAACCTTGGTTCTCTTTAGAGAACCCTCTCAAGATTAAGGTTTTGATAGCGAGTCAGGCTTAGAGACTATAAACAAGCTCACTTGGGAGGAATTTCCATGTCTATCTTTGTATATAAAAAATCTTTTAGTTTCTTGTTATCATTTTAATGAATTTCATGGTTTTGAATTTGTGGATGCTTAAACCCAAAAAGTAATTTTATCAAGTTAATCTTAATGAGGAATTCGTTGTTCTTGTCAAAACCAGGAAGAAGACGCAATACAAATTCAGATAGAAAGATAGAAAATAGACTTTATTGATCTCAATTGTATGAAATACACAGCTGTTTGATTACAAATTCTCAGTAAAAAAGTAGTTCTAATAATCTAAAAATGATTCGATGCCTTCTCATTCTCTCTCCTCGTTTTTATAGCTCCCTCTGCCTAGTTCGGGTTGTTCCGATCTTCTTGGTTTGTTGAGCCTACAATCTTGGCGACTCCCTACTATCTCGGAACTGTCATGACTTGGTCTCTACTTGCTCAGCTCATGTTCTAATTCTTCTCAGTCAGTCTACGTCCTGGGTGCTCAGCCACTTATCTTTCGTGCCCATGTAGAAATTTGTTCGGTAAGTCCTTCTGGCCCCAGTATGCGTTGAGTCATCATCCGGAGAGTGAAACTAGTTGAGGCAAAATCCTGCTGAGGAGATTATGATACCAACATATTAGCCCCCAGGTCTCCCTATGAGCTTAGAGAGTTGGATGACCTTTGAAAATTGATTCGTAAACTTCTAGTAGGATTCCCTGTTTCAAGATGATCTTCATTTGCAATTGCTATCCACAGTTATCACACATATATTTTTATCTTTCGAGTTGAATTGGATAATCCTATTAATCCAAAAATTTAGCGTTTGTTAAATTAGTTTGTTGCGATTTTTGGTTGAGGAAATCTCAATAGTCGGGAGTTATTCATCTAAGCATGCGACATGTGCTTTGATTTTGAAATTCAAAATTGTCATCATTGTGCCTACAAAAGGTGGCCTTGTATTCTCCGAGGCAGTTGCTGCCGCTTTTACTCTCTCGTCTCCCCACTATACATTCAACCGCCAACTCCTTCCTCTCTTTACGAAACTAAAGGTACTGTCACTTCATATCTTCTTTCTCTTAATTTCTGCTAGGGTTTGTTGTTTTCCCTTTCAACTTTGTTTTCTTCTTCTTCTTCGAATTTTCTCCGACTCCCCTGGATTTTCCTTTCTCTTCCGCTTCTCTTTCTTTAATTTCTCTTCCGTCTCGAGCTAATTAGGCTTTTGACTCAGGGGGAGACTACTTTGGAAACGGAGCAGAAGGATTTGGAAGGAGACCTCGGTGGGTTCAATGAGGAGCTGGCTATGATAGACTTCAAAGAGCTAAACTTGGAGAAGGACTGGACGGAAACGCCCACTGGATCCAACCTGAGCGAGCCCTCTGAACCCAACCTGAACGAAGGCATCAACCCTTATGGTACAAATCTCCTGTCCCTGAACCCTGCTGAGGAGGCTGTTGTTGGAGCGGATAAAGACGAGGCTTTGGCTGAGGAGGAAAATGGAAAGGAGGATGCGAGGAGCTTGACGCCGACGCAGGTGGAGCTCTTGACAAAACGATTGAAGCTGCGGTGCGCATTGAAGAGGTCGCAGCTATTGCGAGAAAAGGAGCCCTCGGAGGGGATGATGACAATGCGGCTGTTCAAGGCTCACACACCTAGAGCGTCCTCCATTTTGTCCTATTTTATTTTTAATCTTCTTTGAATGTTGTGTGAATCTGAACACGGTTCCCGAGGGGGCTTTTACCCCAAACTCTAAGTTTGTTTGATCTATGTTGATGTTCGAGTTTTTGTCTTTGCTTGTTGCTTTTATATGTTCATTTTGAGCCGAGTTAGTTTTATGTTTCTCTCTAGGTGTTGTGGTATTTGCTTAAATGATATCGCATGTGCTTTCTTAGTTAAAACCAGCGTGCGCTTGACATTGAGTATATTGTTAAAGATAGGCACACTTTATTCGAGGGATCGAATGTTTGAATGAAGAGTGAATGTTTCAGTTTTTAAAAGCGTTTTTCATATGCCTTAATGCATTATTGCGAGACTGGGCTCGGCTTTAACGCTTATACCTTGCTGAGGGTTGCTCAGGCTCATACCCGCTGGGGGTGTTCGATGTATTGTATGACTAGCCAAGTCATACAATGTGATGTGTTTAGGTAATTATTTTTTGTTTTGAGTGTTGTGCTATAATTAGAGGATATTTAAAGGTTTAGATAGTTTTACCAGAGAAACAAAAGTCGAAGGTTTAGGCAACTCCTCGCAGGTGTAGTATGGTGTTCTCCCCTTGATTTCGTCGGAGTATTGGTAAATAGGATAGACAAAAACAACAAAGATTGGAATGGTTGGTGATGGATAGTTGGATATACTCAGGTGTTTTGTCTTGTTGTTTGGGTCAGAGACGATATCTTGTACGTCCTGGAGCTGGTCTACCAAATTCGCAGGAGCTCCCGGTTGGTTCGGGATGGGTCATAGAGTAAAGAACGAATACATCTCCCCCCTTTTTGAGAAACATTTATAAGGAAGGAGATGGCGGGCTGGGTCGAAATGTAAAGGACGGATACATCTCCTCCATTTTTTGAGAAAAAAATTATAAGGAAGGAGAGGGCGGGCTGGGTCGGAGTGTAAAGGACAAATACATCTCCCCTATTTTTTGAGAAAAATTTATAAGGAAGGAGAGGGCGGGCTAGGTCGGAGTGTAAAGGACGAATACATCTCCCCCATTTTTTGAGAAAAGTTTATAAGGAAGGAGAGGGCGGGCTGGGTCGGAGTGTAAATGACGAATACATCTCCCCCATTTTTTGAGAACAATTTATAATGAAGGAGAATGCGCAAAATTGAAATAATTAATAACAATAGCTAAATTCCCTAAGCGAAATTGCCTACGTACCCCTAAGGTGGGGATCAAGCCTAAGTCGTAGTTTACTGATTAAAGAATACAATCATGCGTGAAAATAGGGGAAAAGAATTTGCTAGGCTTCAACAAAAATATTTCTTTAAGCGCTGAGCGTTCCAAGGGTGTTTCTCCTCGTTTCCTTCTGTGTCCTCTAGTTCGAAGACTCTTGGTTTAATGATCTTGGAGATTTTGTATGGCCCTTCCCATTTAATTCCTAGCTTTCCTGCGTTCTTCTCTACTCTTGCGGGGAAGACTTCCCATAGCACCAGCTCTCCTTCGGCGAATCGTCTCTACCTGATCTTCTTGTTGTAGAATCATGCTGCGGCGTTGTGGTAGTTTTGCAACTGTATCGTCGCCTGGTCTCTCCTTTAATCAACGGTGTCGGCTATGTCTATGAGAATCTGATCGTTTTGATCCATGTTCTGAGGTGCCAGCTCACGCCTGAGGCTGGGGACTTCGGTCTCAGCTGCTATTCCTGCCTCGGTTCCGTATACTAAAGCAAAGGGTGAGTCATTGGTTCCTCTCCTGGGTGTCGTTCGGTAGGACCAGAGTACTCCTTCCAATTCGTCTGCCTATTTCCCAATTTTGGCGTCTAGTCTCTTCTTTAGGCCATCCAAAATTGTTTTGTTAGTGGCCTCATCCTAGCCATTGGCCTGCAGGTAATACGGGGTGGAGAATGTTAAATTTATGCTTATTCGTTCGAAGAAGTCCTTAAATCTATCTTAGGTGAATTGGGGGCCATAATCGGTGTGGATTTCGTAGGGGATCCCATGTCGGCAAATTATGTTTTTCCATATGAAGGATTCCATGTTCTCGGTTTTGAACCTGGTGAATGATTCAGCTTCTATCCATTTAGAAAAATAATATGTTAGGACGAGGAGGAAACGTTTCTGTTTCAACATGTGCATTGGGCCAATTATGTCCATGGACCATCTCATGAATGGGTATGGCGCTGTGATGGATTGCATCTCCTCGGCTGGTCTGTATATCAACGGTGGATGCTTTTGGCATTTCTCGCATTTTAGAGTGTACTGTTCGCAGTCCGTGATCATAGTTGGCCAATAGTAACCGTATCGTTATATTTTGAATGCCAGTGCTCTGCCACCTGATTGATTTCAGCATGCTCCATCGTGAACTTCCCTTATTACCTTCATTGTCTCGTGGTCGAATATGCACTTTAGCAGTAGGCCACATACGCTCCATTTGTAAAGGTTTCCGTCTAACTGAATGTACCTAGCGCTTTTGGCTTTGAGCTGGCGTCCCATTTCTTTGATGGTAAGATTCCATCTGTGATGTATGCCAGTATCTCGACTCTCCAGTCTATCTCCACTTCGACCTCGTCTGTTTCCATTGGTTTCTGCATCTTCTTCGACATTCCCAGGATCTGGGTTGGCGTTGTATTCTTCAATTGTGTCCTATATTATGCAGGTGGCTTTAGTGATAGAAATGTTGGGTTTGTCGATAATTTCAATCGGTATGAACCTAGTCAGGGCGGCTATGCGTCTGGTTAGTATCTGTACTTCTCTCGTGTTTTTGGGTGAAGGCATCCTTAACAACAAATTGATTTGCTTGGGGTTGGCTTTGATCCCCCTCTTGGTCACCAGGTAACCGAGGAATTCCCCTAAAGTTACTGCGAAGGTGCACTTAGCCGTATTCAGCTTCATCTCGTAGGTGTTCAGTATTTGGAAACAGGTGCGCAGGTCGCCCACATGGTTGTCTTTGTTAGAACATTTGAAAAGCATGTCGTCTGTATAGACTTCCATCGTCTTTCCGAGTTGTTCCAATAACATCTTATTGACCAAATTTTGGTAGGTTGCGCATGCGTTCTTCAAGCCGAAAGGCATTACTTTGTAGCAATAGATGCCTCTGTCCGTAGTGAAAGCATTTTCCCTGTCGTCTGGGTGCATGAGTATCTGGTTATAACCCGAGAAGGCGTCCATAAACGAGAGCAGCTTGGAGCCAACTGTGGTTTCGATGGGCTGATCTATGTTTGGAAATGGGAAACTGTTCTAGGGACATGCTTTTTTCAAATCGGTGAAGTCTATGCATACTCTCCATTTTCCATTCTTTTTCTTTACTACTACGGGGTTTGCCAGCCATTCCGGATCTTTCACCTTGGTGATTGATCCTGCACCCATCAACTTCTCCACCTCATCTCTGACTGCCCGATCCCACTTGGCTCCTAACTTGCACTTTTTCTGCTTAACCGTCTTGTAAATTGTGTTTGCGTTTAGCTTGTAAAACATGATGTTTAAGCTTATTCCGGGCATATCCGTCATGTTCCATGCAAATTTGTGTCTTTTTCTTTGAGGAAAAGGATTAGCTCCTCTTTCAAATCCTTTTGAAGTTTTGATCCTATGCCAACGCAATGCTCTGGGTATCCTGGGTATATACAGTATTGCCTCACCTCGTCAAGTTTGGGTTCCTCGTACGTCAGCTCCGTAGGCGGGGCGGGCTCCCTAATCTGTAATTGCTATAACGCCTTCTCTCTGAGTTTGAGCTCGGCTAGGTAGCAAGCTCGGATTGATCTTTGGCTCCCTTTGATTGTTTTAATCCCCTCCTTAGTGGGGAATTTGATTCATTGGTGGTACGTAGAAGGGACAACCTTCATTGCATTTATCCATGATGTTCCCAGGATTGCGTTGTATATTGCTGGTTTGTCAATCACTTTGAATTCAATCATCCTCGATACCCCATCTGCGTGCATTAGTAATTTGATAGTTTCGGTCGTCATGGAGGTCTTGTTGGTGAAATAGGTCAATGGCGCAGGTGGTCCTTCAATTCGCAAAAGGTCTACGTCCATTTTCGCCAAGGTCTCTTTGAAGATCAAATCTATTGAGCTCCCCTTATCTATGAGTACTCTCGCGATCTCATACTCTTCTAAAATTATCTTGATGACTAGCGGGTCAGCGTGAGGTATGTTAAGTCCCGTTGTGTCCATCTCTTCGAAAGCTATAGGCTCCCCTGCCTCTTGGGGCTTGATTCGCCATTTCTTGCATGATGCCGCCCTGCGCCCATAGGCTTTGATCGTCGTTACTGAATTTAGGCCAAACTAATGATTTCCCATGATCATGTTAATCCGCTTTTTGAATGGTGGGGTTGGCGCCATTTGAGGTAGTTCCTTTCAATTTCGTTTCGAGGGGTTGACCTCTTCAGTCTTGTCCACTGTCCCTTGCTGGGGTTTCACTGCTTTGACCTTGCTGGGTTCCACCAATTCCCCGGATTGGTACTTGCTGAAAAGGAATGACTTGAAGCTTCTGCATTTTTCAGTGGAATGTCCATCCTGGTTATGATATTCGCAGTGTTTTTTGACATTGACTTGTTCTTCAGGTCGTTTCCATTGATTCCAAGGTCCGTTTTTGGGCTTCCCTGCGAATAGTGTTTGGTTGCATGCTGGGGGCTTCGCCTTGGGGCAGCGACCTGAGTCACCTGATTTTTTTCTCGAGTTTGTTTCCGCATTTCGATTAAATCCTCTTCTATTAGTGCAAATAATTTTCCCCTGTGGAGTGCGTCGTCAATCATTGCCGGCGGGTTCAATATCACATCTTTTCTGAATTTAGACTCTCCCCATACTGCATTTTTAAGAGCGGCAATTGCGGCATTATCGGTGACTACCACTCGGGATATCACTTCTTTGAACCTGTCGATGAATTTTTGGAGGGGCTCATTTGGACCCTGAGTCATGCTCCACATGTATGCGTCTGAGATGTCCCTCTTGATGTACACCGTTTAGTGCTTTAAGATTATCAAAATCATTTGGTTGAAGTTGTGGATCGAACCCTCAGGTAGCCGAGAGAACCATGTGAGTGCTGGTCCCTGGAGGTGCTCCTTGAACAGTTGACAATACCCTGCATCCTTCTCGTGTTCGTCATATTGTACTCGTCCGACTGTGATTCTGAAGGCGGTTATGTACGCGTTGTGATCCGTTTTTCCTTCATAAAAGGGGATTTTGATTTTCCCGAGGTTCCGCACTCTGGCGTTCTTTATGTGTGGGGCATATAGGATTCAGAGCGTCTCCTCCATCAATTGGACCAGCTCTGGCGCTGAGCTGATGGCTTGGTGAACCTTGGAATTTATTTGTCGGACTGCCTCCTGAAGGGAATCCTTCATCTCCTGGATTTCCCTTATCGATCGCTGAGGTCGCTTGTCGGAGTGAGAAGGTGGGGTACGGGCACCCTCCTCATACCTGTCAGATTCTTCCTTGGACTTTTCCAATAGGTCGGTTCGGTATCTCTTGTCCTCTGAAGCCTCAGGGCTTGCAGTGTGACTCCACTGTTCGGTTTCGTCATCGAGCTGGTCGTCCCTTTGGTCGGTTTGCTCTCCTTCAAAGTCGTTATTGGGCAGGGTTTCCGTTGTGTAAAGCGTAGCCTCCTGGAGTTTTTTCTTGAGATGGGGTATCGTCGTGAGGAGGTCCTAGTCGAGCGGTGTTGTGAAGATGTTTCCCGGTCTAGGCGTTTGGTCATTGCTTTAGTTTGGTCTACAGACTCCTTCGCCATTTGGTTGAGTCAGTCAAGAAATGATTTGTTCAAGGCATCTTGTGTCTCCAGTTTGCCGGACATGGACTGCACGGATTGGAGGAGTGCCTGAATCGTGCTGGCATATCCGTCAGGTGGCGTTGATGCGTTTTTGGTCATGGTGATGTCGGATCTGGCTGCGGTTTTCCTTTTTGCATTAAAGAACTCTTAACTCCCCACAGCCACCGCCAATTTGTTGATGCTAAAACACACAAAGTAATTTTTATCAAGTTGATCTTAATGAGGAATTCGTTGTTCTTGTCAAAATCAGGAAAAAGACGCAACACAAATTCAGATAAAAAGATAGTAAATAGATTTTATTGATCTCAATTGTATGAATACACACAGCTGTTTGATTACAAATTCTCAGTACGAAAGTAGTTCTAATAATCTAAAAATTATTCGATGCCTTCTCGTTCTCTCTCTTCTCGTTTTTATAGCTCCCTCCGCCTAGTTCGGGTTGTTCCGATCTTCTCGGTTTGTTGAGCCTACAATCTCGGCGACTTCCTACTATCTCGGAACTATCACGACTTGGTCTCTACTTGCTCTGGTCGTGCTCTCATTCTTCTCAGTCCGTCTACGTCCTAGGTGCTCAGCCACTTATCCTTCGTGCCTAGGTAAAAATTTGTTCGGTAAGTCCTTTTGCGCCCAGTACGCGCTGAGTCATCATCCAGAGAGTGAAACTAGTTGAGGAAAAATCCTTTTGAGGGGGTTTTGACACCAACAAAATTTTTTTGATAGGAGAGACAATAAGTTGAGCATTGGATGAATTGCCAACAAGAGAAAGGATGGAAAAACAATATACATGTTTCCTCAGCCCACTATCTCCTTCTTTACAACATTTATGAGGTACCACTCTATTGTATATACCATTGCATTTTTGTTTTTCGTTTGTGTGTTTTGATCCTGAACTCTCCTTTGAATTTTTATTACACAAGAGATTGTGTAATTTAAGTTTGGGGAGGGTTTATGAACTATTTGATGATGTTTACTAGTTTTCTTATTTCAAAATTTTCATACTTGAAATTTGAAATTTTTTGAAATTTATCTTAAAAACAGAGTGTTCATGTAGTTGCATTGCCATTTTAGGATTAAGTCTAGTATTTTTTCATATATGTTGTCTGCACTTTCATAGGAGATTAGGATAATTGCAACCTTGTAAATGTGTTGATTTATTAAATAATTTAAGTGTTCTGGTTTTTAGTTGTCTAATGCACCTTAATTAAGTTTGAAGTAAGACTGAACAATGCTTGTAATGTGTAATTGTATAATCTTTTCTTAATGGAAGCATGTTGTGATCTAATGAAGAAGGAGAAGAGTTAACTCGGCCAATAGCCGTGTCAAACACTTAGCCGTAAGGAGAGAAGAAAACTCGGCCAAGGCACTCAGTCATTAGCTGAGTCAAGCATTTGAAGATTCATCCAAGACAACTCACCCGACTAGGCCACTCGTGATGAGGACATCCAAACATAATATGAGCAAGAGATCATCACTATAACAACTATGGATCAAGGACCAAGGACAAGATCCGGAACTAAACGTTTGAGGGACAAGTTCAACAAGTCTGTAGAGAATCTCATCACACTAATTGAGCATGAAAAATCTAATCAGGAAGACATTAACAAGAGAATGCTAGAGAGCCCTCAAGAACAACTTAAGACTCCAACAATTCTGTTTCTGCCAGTTCTTCATAGAATTCAAGAAGTTGCATTATTCACCATTTCAAGAGCCTCTCAAACCACTTAAAACATCCATAAAGAACTCACAAACTTATCTAAGGTATGCCTTTCCATTTGAATAAATAACTGGTTATTTAGTGTTTTGCAGGATTTAACCGTTAGTCTTTTTATTTTGAGTCCTTATTTAAATTTTGAGTCTGTTGCTCTAAGTTTGCTGGTTTTTCAAGTATAGTCCTTTTACTTTTGATGAATTTTGACCTAAAAGGTCACATGCTGCTGGACTATATATAAAGTCAATTCTCAACATGTAACACTTAAGTTTAATGAAATAAAACCCTAGTTTTCTTTTGGAGAGAAAAAAAAACACCTCCTGATTCTTGTGTGAGATTCCTTGACGCTTGAGTGTTCCAGACTTATTACAAGACTTTCATCTCTTGTGTGGCGTCTATCGATCCATCCTCTTCATCTTCATCCACTAGAATCTGTTTAGAGTGATCTTAGTCTAGTACATGGTTCTCCATCTATCCACCACTTAGGATCCTTCACTTTTGGTCCTATATCATTTGGTATAAGAGCTAAAGATTCCTATTTTGGTTCTAATCTTCTATCTTTTTTATTTTAAGTTCTGTTGCAAATCTATATATTCATCTTATGTTTTGTTTTCTAGGTTTGTTTGCTTTGTTATGAGTCTATAAAATGAAAAAGTGTCTATTATCTTGTTTAGGACGTGATAGGATTTGTTTGAAGTATTAGATTTGTTGTTTGGGTTGTTTGAAAAGTATGACTGATCTGAATCTGTTTAAGTTATTGTGTCTGTTCATCTTCTTTAAGTTTGTTTAGTTTCCAGATTCAAAATACCTACAAAACTTTGTGTATAAAAAATCCTTTGAGTGCTAAAAGGTTCATAAACTACTTAGGAGAGTTTATTTGGAGTTTAAACTTTTATATTCTTTTGCACTTGATCTGTTTGCTCTTTAAGAGATAGGTTCTGAACAAAATTGTTGGGGTCAAAAATGGTCACGACGAAACTAACGCCTCAACAGTCACTACGAATCAACGGGCCATGTTTTAACCAACGTTGGGGGTTAAAAATTTTATACTCGGAATCAACAACCGAAAATTACGTAAACACACGAGCAACCCCGATCAACAAAACATGTATTAACCAAAGTTGCCAAACTTCCGGGAATACGTTTTAGAAAAACGCAACGGTCATCGGATAATTAGGCAACCACCTCTGCACTGTTTTGTCCTTAGTCAAGAAGGTTTTTCCCCATCGGGTTTTCCTACCACTAAGGTTTTAACAAGGAAAGATGGTATGCTTACGGCCGAAATTCGCGGAAAGCTAGAAACCGCGAAGGATCTAGAACAACGACAAACAAATTTGTATTTTCTGATGAACTCCCTAGGCTCCGCATGTTGTTTTCATACGAGAATACGTACGCCAAACATGGAATCAGTTCGATTGCCAGCAAGCTGAATCTCGCACATTCAGATCGCCTGTTGGCGAAGTCAATCACCGCCGAGTAAACATGATAATCGGAGGGTCGTAGTACCCATCAAGACAGTGTCTCCGCAATCAAAGCTTATCACAACAAGGCTGAATCGAGCACCAACTGGCCCGATCATCTTCGATTTACATCCTCCAATTCGCTGAAAAATGCAATTACCTTTGAGGAAAGCAAAACTATCGGAATCGACATCCCTCACAGCGATCCTCTTGTAATCGATCTTTTCATAATAGATCTTTTTGTCGCATGGATCCTTGTTGACAAAGGAATCACCATAAACGTGATCTTCTGCGATACGCTAAACCATGAATCTTGGTTCAATTCAGCTTCCCGTCATGGAAAATAAGTCACCAAAATCGTTGATTTTGCAGTAGTCGACCATCCCGCCATCTACAACGTGATTGTCGGGCTGCCTTGGATAAATTCCATGAAGGCAGTTTTGTCAACTTAACACTTATGCATCAAATTCCTGACGCCTCATGGGATATCCGTAATCTAGGGGTGTCAAAAACAAGCAAGACTCTGCTTCATAGTAGAGCACAAACTAAGATGGGTCGCAACGATGGAGACGATCGAACCCAAACGGGCGCAGACAACTCATACATCGATTGAAAACACTTCGAAGAAACCGGACAGCACTTCGGAAACAGCTTGACCTAAGGAAGGCGACCATGCCTCCAAGCCTAACATCCCAGACCAAATAGCATAAGAAACGCTCAAAAAAGTTCTCGACCCAACTCTAGCCACCATAGCTAAAACGGACGACGTAGCATCACCAAGCGAGTGATCTAACTTATGGCAACCAACGAAACTATGAGACAACTTGATACCCAGAAAGGTACATAGGCAACGTTTTGGTAGGAAAGTGCAGCTGTCCTTCGCTCCGAAAAGGGAGGGGGGAGTGGGTACGTATACGCGTATACTTCCATATTTTAAAATATCTGCATTCATGTACTCGATATTTTTGAAAATTTTTACGCAATAAGAAAATTGCAGTCTGCCTTAACAATTTTTCATTTTGTCCAGAAAATAACATCAGTCAATCACACTCGAAAACTTCCGAATCATCATATAATCCAAAAAGGAAAATCATATGCAAACTCATAACAAAAACTGTAACTCTTCTCGAACATAAACTAAAAAAGTAAAACCTGCAAATAGAATAAAATTTTCGGAAAAAGCGAGACGTCGCGAACTTCCGGAAACAAACTTCCAAATTCGTACTGACACAGTCTACGCAAACTCCGAAACCAAAACTAGCAAACACACACTCCTATATCAAACCCGTCGGCTGGCCCCCGATGGACGAAATTGTCATCTAACATTTCGTAAGATCGGTTCTCATACATCCGACACAAGGATATACATCGCTATAAAAACCAAAATTTTGGTCAGCACTTCCGAACGACTTAGAAATTTTCTTCGGAGAGATGCTCGACTCCAAATCGATGCAAACCTATCGCATGTTCCAATGTAGAAATGGAGTCAGGTTGAAATTGCAAACATGATAGTAAGCCGGAATAGTCACTGCATCCCTTAAAACTGAGAGTAAGCCTAGGTCTAGGCCTAAACCTAGCACACTGGTCGCTAACATCTCTAGACATAGTATTGAAAACCAATACGAGATCCTTAAACTTGTCTCATCGCACACGCATATCCGCGTAACTCAAGGATTATATTCTCCAAGAAAAATCGCACCCGTAACGGATAAACTAAACGCAGCGACAAATCGAAAACAGAATGCAAACTGGCTATTCAAATTTTGTTTTCAACAGACTACATGTAAGCATAAATTACAAAAGGCCGCAAAGCAGCAAGTTTTTAATATGCCACATACGGCCATAACAACCACACTCGGCCTAAATCACATATCGCCCCAACCGGTACACGATGCACCGTACGCCCTCGGATCGTGATCTACCGCCTCTTCATCGCCATGTGCCAAGATCCCGACATCCTTTGAATCGGGAGAAACGGGAATCGGACGCCAACATTCCCAAACTTCCGATTCAATCGGAGGAATCGAGGACCTCACGTCCTTGTACTTTTCAAAGTACCTAGACATTTTTTTCCATTCGACATTGTACTAGAAGCCAGGCTTCTTGGACTGATATAAAATGCCTGCCGAACCATGGCATTCGCGCTAATCTTCAACGGTTCGATGCGTCTGCTCCAACCTTTCGAAGCAGGCCTCGAAGTGCGTCAAATAGTCCACCACAACAGAGACAATCTCGCGTTTTCCATGCCTAACTGCGTGGCGGACCTCGGAAGCTTGCTTCTCCACCAGCGCCTCCATCTCCGTCTTCATACGAGAATTTTCCTCTTCAAGTTTTCGGCCCTGTACTGGGCCGCACGCGCCCCTGGTCCTTCAACTGGAGAGCTTCCTCCATTATATGGATGGCATGTCAGAATACCATTAAAGAAGTTAACAAATACATCCATAACAACATAATCGTTTAAACAAGTACTAACCCCCATGCATTGGCATGAAGCCTCGGTGCACGGTTTTGACCTCACCGGTCTCTCCGAGGCGGGAGGCTAAGGCGGGGAAGCATCCAGAAAAAAACCAGGTTCGAACAAGGGCACTGGAACCTGATCTAAGTCATTGAAGTCATTTAGGAACACTCCAGGGGACGATCCTTCTCTATTGTGAACAAAACCGCCAACAACATCCTCATTCTGCGGGGATCTTTCCCTAACCCCGGGGAAGGCAGCTTGTACGAAACAAAATTCTCTATATGTGGGTCCTCCTCTTCGAGAACGATTTCAGGACAAATGCGAGCGTTATGGTAGGAAACATCGTTTCTTACCCGTTGCGGTAAGAAATGCCCCCAGTGAACCGGGCCACCTCGGAGGAGAGTCCTAATAACGGTCAAATCTTCTGAAAACAGGGGAACATGATCGGGAACTGCATAACAAAGAAAAGTTGGACATTAGACATCATTCTAAGGAAATGAAAATTCAAGTACCCGGTCACGATACCATATCGACCCCATCTCCGCCTGAAAAGGGGTATATATCCCTCTTCGACGGAGGCGCTACGGACGAAGAAATAATGATCTTTCCAACGCGGGTACTTGTTTTGGAACGACTGGATAACCCCCATGTCTGTTCGAGGCACCAAGTAGTACATGAGTGTTTTACGAACGCTCTTCGCATGAATAAGCGTGGTCAGGTACTCGGTGGCCAGAACCATCTCTCGCTCGTAGCTTAGGACTAAGGTACCGATCAAATGTTTAAGGCCACAAGGCAAAATTTGGCTGATCGATAGGCCGTATTGACACAAGAAGTCAACTATTACCCCCGGAATCAGAAACCATAGTCGGCTAAACAATAAGTAAAACTTAAACGGCACTGTATTGGTCCTTGGCAACGACGCCAAAAATCTGATAGGTTCAGGTTTTAGTTTCTAAAAATACACTGCAGAGAACATATCACTATAGTATTGTAAAGGGTCGAATCCCACAAGGAACAAATAGTGTGACTCTCATTTTTAAAATCGACTCTAGCTAAGACAGAAATAAAAGAAAGATTATTTTTGAACGAATAAGAATTAAAGCGAATGATTACAAAAGAATGTAAATCAATAAACTAAAATGCTATGCGATAGGGAAATTTCGCAGGTATTCAGGTTTGAAGATCAGGTTGACAAGCAAGATTAACAAATGAAAATAGTTCTCAACTCAAAAGAAAACAATAGACTAATCTCCTCCCGAAGTATTAGATCGCTATGATAAAATTGCTAGAAATAAAGACTTACCTTCTCCCGAAATTTTAGATCTCTAAATAAGACAATTAAATCATGCAGTGATTACAAATTCGATATGTTCATAAGCATTAAAGAAAATACTCCCGCACGCAGAGACACTTATTCATCGAGACTAGGTTAGATTAAATAAACAAAATCCCTGTGTATTTATTAACCTAAGATCATGAAATAGGTAATCAAGCTAATTCAAGCAATAATAAAGAATCTAGACTAAGAACCTAACAAATTGAATCCATTAAAGTCAAACCCTAACTATCAAAACCTGTTTTCCCTAGGAAATCCTTAAAACCTAACAAAGAGACTACTCAGACATAGCCAAACAATAAACAATCATAGAATAAGAAAGCGTACTCAAAAACCAAATTAAATAAAGTAAGAGAGTTCAAAACTCTTCTCCAAATACATGTCTCAGGATTCGTCTCTCCCAGAAAAGCTCTCAAAGAAAAAGTAATGAAAAGTAATATGTGTTCTGAATTGTGTTCTTTATGCTTGTGTCCTTCTAATAAAACCCTAAGCCTCTAGCTTATATAGAGTTCAAAAAGAATATAAAAACCAATAAGGAAAACCAATGATAAGTCCTGAGGAGGAAAATGTCTTTTTGAAAATATTCAAGTAATCACGAGCATATAGATCGATCGATCAATCTGACGTCCTTCTACTTCATGGATCGATCGAGCTAAGTATGGATCAATCGATCTACTCCCTCACGTGCTGCACATGTTTCTATTGCGAGACAGCTTGACCAATCTTCAGTAAAATCGCCATAACTTTTGATTGCATCAATGGATTGAACTCAAATCACTTCCATATGAAAGCTGACTCACGTGGCCAGTTTGAGACAAAATCGCAGATCATTCCATGCATGGGAACATCTTCAAATGTCGATCGATATTGGCTCTTCTGCTGAACTTTGCTTCTGCATTTATCAAATCGCATCCATTTTGTGCACAAATCCACATTTTTGCTCCAGAACGTCCAAAACACCTAGAAACATGAAAATATGCCAAAAACACAAGGAAAATATCCGAATGATGCTAAATAGCAAGTATAACTACCCTCTAAAAAGTATCAAAATCGAGTGATATCAAGAGTCATCGGTAAACTTAGGCCTTTCCAGACACCACATTTTCGGAGGCGGAACATCCGTACCACATCTCTCTCTTATGTACTTTTCGACTTCTGCCGACTCAATCAAATACCTCAGAAATCTAATCAACGAAACGATTCCTACATCGTGCGTTCGAAGGCTTTTTTGGTCAAAAATTAACGGTAATGCGTTTGCCGCGGTTCCATTTCCGAACTTGTAATGAGTTAAATAAGATAACAAGAAGATTGAGAGGATAAAAGTTTTTGTTTACCTATGAGAATTGCTTGGAAAGTGGATAAGTGAAAAATCTAAAAAGGTAACTTCTCCATTTTATAAGAAAATTTGTTACTATTCATCTCTGGACTTTTTGAGCCATTAATTCTTCCTACTTATCAAAATTATTGCCACACGAGAAGATTCCAAACGTTATCGCGGGCTGGGGGGCTAACTATTGGGGGTTAAAAACGGTCACGACGAAACTAACGCCTCAACCAGTCACTACAAATCAATGAGAAATGTTTTAACCAATGTTGGGGTCAAAAACGGTATACTCGGAACCAACAACCAAAAAATACGTAAACACCCGAGCAACCCCGATCAACGAAACATGTTTTAACCAAAGTTGCCAAACTTCTGGGAATATGTTTCGGAAATACGCAACGGTCATCGGATAATTGGACAACCACCTCTGCACTCTTTTTTCCTTAGTCGAGAAGGTTTTTTCCCACTGGGTTTTCCTATCACTAAGGTTTTAACGAGGCAAGATGGTTTGCTTACGGCCAACATTTGCAGAAAGCTAGAAACCGCGAAGGATACGGAACAGTGAAAAACAAACTCGTATTTTCCTATAAACGCCCTAGGCTCCGAATGTTGTTTGCATACGAGAACACGCACGCCAAACATGCAATCAGCTCGCCAGTTGGCAAGCTGATTTCGTCTCAAACCTCCCGTCCCTCGTTTCGTATCATTCTAAGTTTTCGTTGGAATTCTGCAACTAAAACGTAGAACTTATTTCTTTTGAGAAAGTATCAAATTTACCATGTAAATGGCAAACATCACGATTATAAGATTATGATTCGCGGAAGTATCATGACATCCACTCGTAAAAATATCATTCGTATAAAGAGATGACAACTAACTCGTCGCAAAACCCTTATCGCATC
This sequence comes from Iberis pinnata, assembly GCA_900406425.1. Lineage (NCBI taxonomy): Eukaryota > Viridiplantae > Streptophyta > Magnoliopsida > Brassicales > Brassicaceae > Iberis > Iberis pinnata. The sequence continues at coordinate 25,540 of OVBE01000024.1, read as the reverse complement.
GTCATACGAAAGACTGAATCTCCGGTAGTAATCGTAAAACCACCTAAACTGCAGGACGACTCAATGAGACCTAAAACACGATAGACGACCAACTTATGATTCTATGTGAGAATTCGGCCCAAGTGCGATGGTGGTCAAAACTTGTTCCGCAAGCCACAAAGAAATGGATGGAATTCACAAAGGGAATGTTCCTACAAAAGAAAAGGAAAGTTTATGCAAAATGATCGGAGGCCGAAAAGGAAAACGGACAAGCTAAGGAGTCTATATAAGAAGTATGAGGAGGAATAGATGGGACATCCAATTTTCCGCACGAGAATACTTAGAGCATTAGGGTTATTTTCCGATTTTATTAGCGAGTTGCCACTCAACTAGGTCATTAGTCTTAGTTTTTTTCGTGTTATAAAACTTGGTGACGGTTCACAAAGCTAAGGCTTACCACTTGTTGAAACGCTCATACAAATTCAGAATAAGACACCCCTTTTCTCTCTTTTCGTACTTCCAGTCTCATATTTTTTCCTTTATTTTCGTGTTCTGATCTTTCCGCGTTTTGACTTACAGAAATCTCGGATCTCTGGAAAAATAGAGTACGCTATGATTTTCCATAACTAATGGAAACCGACAGTGCGAACTTCAGTTCCCACAAGAGACACCATGGGAGACCAAGGAAATGTGGATGTGGCTCACCCTAAACCCTAAACCCTAAACTACTTATGAACATACAAACTCAACTCTCTAATCTTGGAGAATGCATGAATCAAATTGAAAGACCATATGCCAGATGTGGAGTACACGCTAATAGAGAAAATCTGGAGGATGAAGGCAATCCATCTGATTATGAAGAAGAAGACCCACACATGAATCATAATCAACAATAAAGGAGACAATATCAACAAGAGAAGAGATCATAATGAGGATAATAGAAGAGGAGTAGGCAAAGATATCAAACTCAATGCCTCAACATTTGCTAGAAAAGTTAATCCAGAAGCTTATATTGAATGGGAGAGACGCTTGGAGTATATCTTTGAGTATTACAACTATACTGAGCAAAGAAAGGTGCCTTTAGCTGAAGCACAGCTTACAGAGAGTGCTTTAGGTTGGTGGGACAAAGATGTGTCTGAAAGGAGTACGCATAGGCATGGACATATTAATACATGGGAGGAAATGAGATTTAATATGAGGAAGATATATATTCCAGCCTATTACCATAGAAACCTACAACAAAAATTCCAAAAGCTCACTCAAGGACCTAAATCTGTCGAGGAAAACTTTGATGAGTTTGAGACTCTAAAAAACAAATTGGAGGCTGAAGATTTTGAGGAATCTCTAATGACACAATTTCTAGATGATCTTCATGACATAATTGCTAGAAAAGTGGAAAGGCAAACATACCATGATCTTACCATGATCTTGATGAGCTACTACTACACCTTGCTATCCAAGCTGAACAACACATAAAAAGAAAAAGGGCAGCTAACCAAAACAAGACCCCATGGACGTCTCAACCACAAAGAATTGCTGGCAAAGGAAAATCCATTGAAACAGTGCATAAAACTAATAAGGCTGCTACTGAAACTTCTAAGACCACCAAAACATATCAAGGTAAGGCTCTACCTAAAAGATCTCGTGATATTACTTGTTTTATAAGGGACTGCCCGAATCAGAGAGTAATGATCCTTGAAGCCAATGAAGAGTATGAGTCTCAAGATGAAGGACAATAAGAACAAGAAGATTCTGAAGAAAACATTGTGGATTATCCAGAAACAGGAGAATTACTAGTCATAAGAAGATCTCTCAGTGCATTATTAGAACTAAAAATTATTCAAAGAGAAAACATCTTCCACTCCCAATGCACCATAAACTCCAAGGTATGTAGTCTGATTATTGATGGATGTTTTTGTACTCAAGTGGCTAGCAAGTATTTGGTTGATAAGATAGGTTTACAAAAGGAAAAGCACCCTCATCCATATCGAATCAAATGGCTTAATTATGAGACATAACTTAAGATTTCAGAACAAGTCACCACTCCTTTCACCATAGGCAAGTATGAAGATACTGTTGTGTGTGATGTGGTGCCAATGTCAGTTTGATAAGGAGACTATTCACAATGGAAGAACTAACTATTACTCCTTCACTCACAAGAATAAGAAGCACACTTTAGCTCCTCTTACTCCACAGGAAGTGCAAGATATGCAAAGTTCTATGTCTAAAGGAGCTAAACAGAACAAAACTAATCTTTATATTACTCCTAATAATGTTTTGAAATCTCTGGAAACAAAAGAAAATGTGCTACTAATGATCTTTAAAGAGAGTTTGTTTTCAGATCAAGAAGAGCAAGAGCTAAAACCTAAAATGCTTGAACTATTAGAAAAGTTTAAGGAGATGTTCCCTGAAGAAATACTACCAGGCTTGCCTCCAATAAGAGAAATTGAACATCAGATTGATCTTGTTCTATGAGCACCATTGCCTAATAGGTCTTCCTATAAGGTTATTCTAACATAAGAAAAAGAGCTGGAACAATAAGTACAAGAGCTCATGTCAAAATATTATATTCGAGAGAGCTTAAGTTCGTGTTTAGTTACTATCCTTTTGGTGCCTAAGAAAGAGGGAACATGAATGATGTGTGTTGATTGTAGAGCCATAGACAACATAGCAGTCAAATATATGCATCCCATTCCAAGACTTGATGGCATGCTGGATGAGCTCAATGGAGCCACAATCTTCTCCAAAATGGATTTAAGGAGTGGATATCATCAAGTAAGGATGAAGGAAGAAGACGAATGGAAAACAACATTTAAGACAAAGCAAGGCTTGTATGAGTGGCTGGTTATGCAATTTGGACTCATAAACGCTCCAAGAACATTCATGAGGCTCATGAATCATGTCCTAAGGACATACATCTGTAAGTTTGTAGTTGTATACTTTGTTGACATATTAATCTATAGCTCAAACCATGCAGAACATCTAACTCAACTTGAACAGGTTTTAGACACACTATTAGCTGAAGGTCTTTATGCTAATCAAAAGAAATGTACGTTTTGTACTGACCAAGTTTTGTTTTAAGGATTTGTTGTTAGTTCACAAGGATTCAAGGTAGATGAGGAGAAGATCAAAGACGTTCAAGACTTTCCTACATCAATAACTATTGGTCATGTGAGGAGTTTTCATGGCATGGCCAGTTTCTATAGGCGATTTGTGAAAATTTTTAGCACCATAGTTGCACCTTTAACTTCTATGATTAAAAAGAATAAAGAATTCAAATGGGGTCAAGCACAAGATGATGCATTTAAGAATCTCAAAGACAACCTCACACATGCATCTATTTTGGTATGTCCTAACTTTGATAAAATGTTTGAGAATGAATGTGATGCTTATGGTACAAGTATAGGAGCTATCCTAATTCAACGAGGAAGACCAATAACATATTTTAGTGGAAAACTCAATGGAGCTTCCCTCAATTACCTTGTTTATGAAAAAGAGCTTTATGCATTGGTAAGATCACTTGAAGTGTGGCAACATCATTTATTGTTGAAAGAGTTTGTTATTCATACAGATCATGAGGCACTCACACATCTAAGAGGACAAATCACAATGAAGAAGAGGCATGCAAAGTGGCTAAAATTCATAGAAACTTTCCCATATGTGATCAAGTACAAAAAGCATAAAGAGAATGTTGTTGCTAATGCACTATCAAGGAGACATGCTTTAATCAATACCATGGAGGGTAAAGTTATGGGATGTGAGCATATCAAGAGTTTGTACCAAACTGATCCATATTTGCAGAATTCTTCAAAGAAACAAGCAAGGCTGCATATGGATCATTTTTCCAACATAATGGTTTGTTATTCAAGGATAAAAGAATTTGTATACCCCAAGAATCAATGAGAGAATTGATAATAACAGAAGCCCATAAAGGAGGGCTAATGAGACATTTTGGCCGAGACAAGACTCTACCTATGCTTATGGAGCATTTCTTTTGGCCACACCAAAAGAGAGATGTAGAGAGATTATGTGCCAAGTTCATCACTTGCCTAAAGGCAAAATCCATGTCACATCCTAATGGTTTATATATGCCTTTACCAATTCCTAACCTACCGTGGGTAGATATCTCTATGGATTTTGTTTTAGGATTTCATCTTTGTAGTTGTGGACAAATTCTCAAAATTGGCTCACTTCATTCTATGCAACAAGACTAAAGATACAACTCAATATGCTGATCTTTTCTTCAAAGGAGGTTGTGCGTTTATATGGAGTGCCAAAGACTATTGTGTCAGACCGTGACACGAAATTCCTAAGCCAATATGGAAGACTTTATGGAAGAAATTAGGTACTTATGTTGTTCTCAACCACATGTCACCCTCAAAAAGATGGCCAAACAGAGGTAGTAAATCGCAAACTTTATACTCTCTTAAGGGCAACAGTTGGTAAGAACTTAAAGAACTGGTTACACTATCTACCTTATGATGAATTTTCTTATAATCATGTCAAGCATTCTGCTACTAACTTTTCTCCTTTTGAAGTTGTGTACGATTTTAATCCTACTACTCCATTAGATCTTTCACTATTACCACAAGCTGTTTATTCTAGTGCCGAAGGTGAAACCAAAGCAGATTTTGTGAAAAAGATTCATCCAAAGGTTAAAGAAAATTTGGAGAAAAAGACAGAGAAGTACAAGAAGCAAGTTGATAAACACCGTAAGGAGATCACCTTTGAACCAGAAGATTGAGTTTGGTTACACATGAGGAGTGAAAGGTTCCCGCAGCAGAGGACGTCCAAACTTTCGCCAAGAGGAGATGGTCCATTCACAGTGCTAGAGAAAATCAACAAGAATGCCTACAAACTTGAACTTCCAGATGATTTTAACATTTCTACAACTTTCAATGTTGCTAATTTAGCTCCCTATCATGCAGATGATCAAGTTCAAGAGGGAATGATGAGGACATCCAAACTGATCCAATAAAATCTGTGCAAGAGATCATCACTATAAGAACTATGGATCGAAGACCAAGGAGAAGATCCAGAACTAAACGTTTAAGGGACACATTTAACAAGTCTGTAGAGAATCTCATTACACTAATTGAGCATGAAGAATCTAAGGAGGAAGAGATTAACAAAAGAATGTTAGAGAGCCCTCAAGAACAACTTAAGACTCCAACAAATTTGTTTCTGCTAGTTCTTCAAGGAATACAAGATGTTGCATTATTCACCATTTCAAGAGCCTCTCAAGCCACTTAAAACATCCATAAAGAACTCACAAACTTATCTAAGGAATGCATTTCCATTTGAATAAATAACTGGTTATTTTTCAGTTTTGCAGGATTTGACCATTAGTCTTTTTTATTTATTTTGAGTCCTTATTTAAATTTCGAGTATGTTGCTTTAAGTTTGCTAGTGTTTCAAGTCTAGTCATTTTAATTGTAATGGATTTCGACCCAAGAAGGTCACCTGCTGCTGGACTATATATAAAGTCTCTTCTCAGAATGTAACACTTAAGTTTAATGAAATAAAACCTTAGTTTTCTTTTGGAGAGAATCCAAAAACGCCTCCTGCTTCTTGTGTGATATTCCTTGAAGCTTGATTGTTCCAGACTTATCACAAGACTTTCATTTCTTTTGTGGCGTCTATCGATCCATCCTTTTCATCTTCATCCACTAGAATATGTTGAGAGTGACCTTAGTTCAACAATTGGTTCTCCATCTATCTATCACTTGGGATCCTTCACTTTTGGTTCTATATCAACTCGACTTAAAGCCAATTCCAGATCATTCTAGCCTAGCCAAGACAGTGTAGCTCAACCACTCATCCAGGCCACTCGGTCTGAAGCCGAGTCAGTAAAGTCCAGCTCAGCCACTCGGTCATGCCACTTGGCCTAGATCCGAGTTAAGATAATTCCAGCCCAACCAAGATATTACAACTCAACTACTCGGCTTGGAGCCAAGTCAAGACAATCCAACCTATCCACTCGGCCAGGCTACTCGGCTCGGAGCTGAGCCAAGATAGTCTAGGCAAGCCACTCGGCCAAGCCATATGAGCTGTGATCCGGACCAAGCTTAATTTGTCGTTTAATGGTATAAAGTTTGCCTAAACCACTATATAAAATTTGATTACGCCCCCTTTGTATTTTCACCCTGTCTTTTATGATTGTTTATGCTTTTACATTATTTTTCTGGGTTTGAATGTTTTTGCCAATATCTTCCAATATATATATTTTCCGCTTTTGATTCTTGTTTCTAGTTGTTTATCTTAGCTTTATTTTCATGAATATCTGGTGCATGTGATTTTATGGGTTTGATTATCATTTTTTGTGTTTGTGTTCTTAAGAATTTATGAAAGTTTGATCATTGCACTCGAATCTCATTTCGTTTGTCTTTCAACTTGTTCATCCTTGCTAATCTAAGCCTGATCTTGATGATTTACATATCTATTTCTTTTTCTGGGTTTGTGCTCACCATGAGTTCTGAGTAGTTCATTTGTTCTCGAGGATGTCATAGAGTAGTGTTGAATCCTTGATCTCCTAGAAGTTTAAGATTGTTTATGCATAGATCATTTACGTTTCAATTTTCTTAATGCTTATTTCTCTTTGATCAACTAAAATCTGATCTTAGACACATCCACACCCAGAAGGTGTTTGATGAAATGTCTAAACCGTCTGATTTCATATATTTTCATTTCAACCCTAAGGTGTTGGTTGTTTAGGGTGCTTAGTGGCTTTAATAGAATGTTTATTCATGCCTTCTAGGTTGTATTCATTTAACGAGAGTTAAGTATTGATATAGCTTAGTTTGAGATCATTTATCAAGGCATTGAATCTGATTGCTTGTGAGCAGGGTCGGCTTAACCTCTAAATAGTCCCTGAGAAAACCAAAAACAGGCCCTTTAATATATTAAAAAAACAAAAGCTCCATAGTTAACATTAAATATTTTCTTGTTTTACAACTTTTGTTCTTGCAAATAAGGAAATCATACATTAGGATTTTTTTGTTTCTCTTTTTAAGCTTTTCTTGCAGCAAAGATTTCCACAACAAAACATCTTCTTAATCTGGACAAAAAAATAACCAGTAGTCATCCCAAAAGGATAATAATTATTTGAAATGATTTTTTTGAGCTTTACTCGAAGCAAAATCATGTATAACAATTTCAAAATCAATCTCCTCTAATATGTTCTTATCAATGCATAAAATAACTAAACCATTCAATATGTGTTGTGACATTGAAGATCTTAAATATTTTTTTAGAAACTTCAATTTTGAAAAGCTTCACTCGGCTTAGCCTACAGTCACACGTGTAGTCAATAGAATACGATAAGCAATTGAAACGTTCTGATAACAACCCACACTTTCAACAAATTCAAGAACTTCACTAGGTTCCATGGGTACTTCGGATAAAATCACCTATAACATTCTCAACTCAGAATTAAAAGCATCTAAATCAATATCAGAAGAACTATCATGTGATTTATTTTTGTAAAACCTTGTGCAATGTTCTCGTAGTTCACTTTCATCTAATGCCTTCAATTTTTTTGAATAAAATAAGAATCCAAAGATACTATTAAAATAACTCATTTTCTCGAATCTATTTTTCACTGAAGTTATTGCAAAGTGTAGTCCACTACAACTAAAAAATAGTTAACTCTAAAAGCATCCTCACCTGAGTGAACGTCTTCACCAACATAAGTTTCATCAAACTGGTTTTTTTTTTTCTCTAAAAATGTGATACTTCTTTGGAAATATAGGATCAATGTCCATATCACGAGCAATACTTTGAGTTATGCTCAAACTAGAATTAAACCCTTCTTGTCTATACTTTTCAAAAAATAGAACTACACCTTCCAATTTCTTCAAAGCATTATCAATAGAAATAGAATTAGATTGTAAGTGTTTACTTACCGTGTTAATAGAAAACAAAATATCATACCATATAACCAGCCAAGTAAGAATTCAAAATTATCAAACGCCATGACTAAACTTTCAGCATCACTTTTTGTCATAGCATCATCACATGATTCATATAATTCCAATAGAGCTAACCTTAGTTGCGGAGCTTGAAACCTCATAGCTTTGACACTTTTGATTCGACTCTCCCAACGAGTATTCCACAAAGATTTAACCGTAAAAAAAAGAAACATGGTGAAGAAAAATATTCCATCTCTTTGTAGAACTAGAAAATAATTTATATATGCGTTGCAAAGCTCCAAAGAAAGAAATAGCTTTCACACTAACCACAAGATTAAGACTATGACAAGCACATGACATATACAATGCTTTTGGATTTATATCAAAAAACGCTTTTGGATTTATATAAAAAACGCTTTTGAACACCTTGATGTTTTTCTTTCATATTAGAATTGTTGTCATAACCTTGCCCCCTCACATTATTAACATCAAGAGTAAGAGACTTTAAAGTATCTAGCATTTTTTTAAAGAGTTCTAAACCGGAAGTGTCATCGCTACCTTTAGAAAATCTAAAAAAAGGCTTATACTCTCAGTTTTTTGTTTGAGAAATCCACACATCGTACTATTAGAGTCATTTGCTCTTGATGTCTCACATCGGGTTTACAATCAAGAATGACAAAAAATACTTTTCGTCTTTAATAACTTTACAATGGAAAGTTGAACATTATGAGCTAAAAAGGAGATAAGTTCATCCTGAATATTATGACCAAGATAGTGATGATGAATTTCATGGCTTTGAATGTGTTTATATGATCTTGGATTACCATTGCTTTCTTGGTAAAGTTTCTCATTTTTACCGTGAATTGCTAAATTCTGATTAGCTAGAAATTTCATAACAACAATTATTCTAATTAAAACAAGTCTCCAACATTCTTTCTCTTTTTAAATTTCTTTTTGTAGTTCTTTATCAACTATTAGATTTTTATCTAATCTAACTTTCAACTCATTCCAAATTTTCATGTTAGTCATATAATGAGCACTTCTCTCATATTTTTTAAGCCTCTCACTAAGATGCTTCCAATATCTTAGACCATCATTAGCTAATGAACTTAAACAACCACGAGATTCAAACAATTTGCAACAAAAATCAATCCGAAAATTGAGAAGGCTGGCGGCGATAAATAAGGCGATTTGACCTACTTTTCTTCTCTTTCCTTTTTTTGCGTCCGTAACACGGTACCGGCTACGCCGGCGATGGCTACCTCTCCGGCAGGGGGAGGTGGACCTCATGCTCCTCCGAATATGACCACGACGTGGTCCCAAGAACTTGACTCGTCTGACCTTCGTTCGCCTGTTACACATTCTAACGCCACCATTAACAGCGGCATCGCCTCTGTTTCAATTCCGGCACGTTTTCGTGCAGAAACTACTCCTCTCTGGTCCGACTATTTAGTGGGATATTTTGTTGGCGAAGCTCCCCATATTGGTAAAGTTCATGCCACAATCAACCGTATCTGGAACCAAGCTGAGAAACCCATGAAAATTGATGTGCAGTTCATCAAGGATGATACTGCTCTGGTTCGAGTACCCTGTTCTGAAGCGCGCTCGCGAATCTGTCGTCGGAAATACTGGCATATCGCCGACATCCTTTTGGTGGTTCAGCCATGGACACCTACTCAAGCTCATGCTAAGCCTGATTTGACTCCAATACCACTTTGGGTGGATTTTACGAATGTTCCGGAATGCTTGTTCTCCTGAGATGGTCTCAAATTCTTAGGAGATATTGTTGGTGAAGCGCAAAAACTTCACCCTAAAACTGAGAAATGTATTCGGCTAGATGTGGCCAGAGTTCTTGTGGTTCTTAATTTGGACGCAACCCTTGTAGAGAAAATTGAACTTGACGGTGTACCCACTCCGGTTCTTGTCACTTACCCTTGGATTCCAGCCAAATGCTCTCTCTGTCACAATTGGGGCCACAAAGGCTCGGAATGCAAGAAGAGACCAGAGGCAAATACTCGTCCAGCTACTGTCCCGCACACGCTTCAGGAGCAAGCTACAGCTCCAGGTTCGAGTGCCATACCAGTTCCCGAAATCCAAGCAGCTCCTGTCACCTTGGTCCTTCCAGCTGATGTGGATACACAATCCACACACCACCAGCCTCTCCCCAACGAGATGCAACACTTGTCATTCCTGTAGCTGAGGATATTCCACTAAATGACCCATCAATTGAAGCAATCTCCACCCACACTTCTGCCCTTGCTGATCCTTTGGGGATCATTCCGGCTCGCACCTCTGTTCCAGCGGAAACAACTACCTCCCCTGCGCATCCAGACCAGAACTGGTCCCTAGTCACACGTTCAGGCCGTGGATCACAATCCCCACCAAATACCATCCCTTCCTCACAATCTAATGCTTCCCCGTTTCGATTCTCCATCCTGGCGGCATCAGCCGATGCAGATGCCGATGAAGACGATGTCGAGGATGGTCAGATTACTGACACGGAACCATCCCTTGCCAAAGGAATCCAGGCTGCATCACACTATAACACCCGTCCCAAGGCAAAACAGGCTGACCCTCCCGCCCATGTCACCTTATGCAACAACAAAAAACAAGCGACCGCAAAAAATACGAACAATGTCTCTGCAAGGAGACACTAATGTCATGACGCTCTTTGCGTGGAATACCCGGGGTTTCAATCAACCCTGGAAACACAACATTGTCAAAACTTGGATTCGTTCTTCTAACCCTCAATTTGGTTGTTTACTTGAGACTCGTGTACAATCTACTAATTTTGATCGTATTTCGCAGGCAGCTCTTCCGGGATGGTCCGCCTTACACAATTACGAAGCCCACCGTCTCGGACATATATGGGTTTGTTGGTGTCCCGACATTGTCGTCACGCCTATTCTAATCTTTTCTCAAGTTATTACCTTAATTGTGACATTAGAATCAGGTCAAGTTGTCCTCATTTCTTGTGTGTATGCCTCGAACTTTCAGGTCGACCGGATCCATCTTTGGCGGGATCTTCTTGAAAGCAAACGTCTCTGTGGATCTCTCTCTCTGCCGTGGTTACTTTGTGGCGATTTTAATGAAATGCTATCCCTTGCGGACCACTCTAATCTTACTAACTCTCGCCATCTGGGCATGTTGCAATTTCAGAATTTTGTTGAACAATGCGATTTAACCGATCTTGCTTATGTAGGACCTAGATTCACGTGGTCAAACCATCGTGAGGGTGATCCCATTGGCAAAAAACTGGATCGTGAAATGATTAACGAAGATTGGGCAGCAGCTTTTCCACGATCATATACCTCCTTTGAAGCCAATGGCGTCTTCGACCATGCTCGCTGTGTCATCCACATCTCTCTCCCCACAACCTCCATTCGTAAACCATTTAAATTTGCTAATTACCTTGCTGACCATCCCTCTTTCTTGCAGGTCCTACGCTCGCATTGGGAGTCCTCACCGTCTCTCTTTCCTTCTCGTATGGCTTTAAGGCTCCTTCACGGCAAGCTCAAGGGCTTCAAAAAGGTCCTTCGCCTGCTCAATACCATGGCCTATGGTGACCTACCTGGTCGTGTGCATGAAGCCTATGCAAATTACTGTCTTTGCCAAGAACAGGTTTTTCGGGATCCGAGCCCATCGTCCATTGCAACTCTCAAGGCGGCAGGCAATAATTGGAGTATGCTAGCTAAGGCTGAGGAAGTGTTGTATCAGCAAAAGTCAAGGATTTGTTGGCTTGCTAACGGTGATCACAACACTAAATATTTCCACCGCATTGCTAATTCTCGAGTCTCGCGGAACTCGATTAAACGGCTTCGAACGGACTCTGGTGCTGTTGTCACGGATCCGACCACCATCAAAGACTTAGCTGTGACACATTTTCGTAGCTTCCTTCAACAACGTCTAGCCTACGAGGCTATACGCCCCGACCAACTTGCCATGCTTCTTACATACCGCTGCCCCCAAGCCACGTCTCACTCCCTCTGCCAGCCTGTCCTTGAAGCCAAAATAACCTCAACTCCGTTCTTGATGCCTTCAAACAAAGCCCCGGGGCCTGATGGATACACTTCCGAATTCTTTAAATTAGCGTGGCCTTGTATTGGGAAAGACTTTATAGCTGCGATTCAAGCTTTTTTCATCTACGGCTTTTTGCCTCGCGGTATAAATGCCACACTGTTGTCGCTTAAAGGGGATAACCCAGAGACGATTAAAGATTACCGGCCCATTTCTTGCTGTAATGTTATCTATAAGGTCATCTCCAAGATACTTGCCAACCGCCTCAAGACTTTCCTTTCAGATTTCATAGAACCGAACCAAAGTGCTTTTGTCAAAGGGCGTCTCTTATTGGAAAACATCATGCTAGCAACAGAGCTCGTCAAGGACTACCACAAATCCTCCCTTTCCTCTCGCTGTACTTTAAAACTAGATATCTCAAAGGCTTTCGATACACTCAATTGGGATTTTGTGCTTTCCATTTTGCAGGTCATAGGTATTCCGGATCACTTTGTTCATTAGATTCATCTTTGCTTATCCACAGCCACTTTTTCGGTTACCATCAATGGAGAATCGGCTGGTTATTTTCCCAGCTCTAGGGGTGTCCGTCAAGGCTGCACACTATCCCCGTATCTATATGTTATTGCTAGCAATGTCTTATCTAAACTATTAAATGCAGCTGCGGCGGACGGTCGCATTGGATATCACCCTAAGTGTCGGGAAATTGGGCTTACACACCTTTCGTTCGCTGATGATATTCTTGTGTTTGCAGATGGACAAGTGGATTCTTTGAATGGAGTTCTCCAAGTCATGGACACCTTTAGTCGAGCATCTGGATTACATGTGAGCTTAGCAAAGTCTTCGATATTCATTCCGGGACAGCCTGCGCCAGCCTTTCTCCAAGCCGTAAACCGCCTAGGCCTAGCTCGAGCAACTTTGCCGATTCGTTACCTTAGATTGCCTCTTACCACCAAGCGCCTCTCCCATACTGATTGTGCTCCTTTACTTGACCGTCTCAGGACTAAGATGACAGCTTGGGCTTCCAAGCTCCTATCGTTTGCTGGTAGATTACAATTGATCAAGTCGGTGGTCATCAGTACGGTAAACTTTTGGCAATCCGCTTTTCGGTTGCCGAAGCGATGTCTTCGAGATATAGACAGCCTCTGCAGCAACTACTTATGGTCTGGTACACCTTTAAATCACAGTAGATCGAAAGTACAATGGGCCGATGTGTGCACACCGAAGCATATGGGTGGCCTTGGAATTCGGAAGCTTCAGGACACGGCAGCGGTGTTCAGCCTAGCACTCATTTGGCGTCTTCACTCAACCACCCCATCTCTTTGGGCTAATTGGGTCAAGGTTTATCTACTTCGCCAAGCTACTTTCTGGGATGTCTCGCACACATCACAGGGCTCGTGGCTATGGCACAAATTATTAAAGTGTAGGGAGCTGGCCTCAACGTTTCTTCGGTACGAAGTTGGAGATGGCCGCAATATCTCATTTTGGTTTGAGGATTGGTCCAAGCTAGGACCATTGATTGCGATCACGGGAGTTGCGGGAATAAGGGAGTTTGGTATTCCAAGGCATGCTTCCTTATCCGAGGCTGCCTCCTCCAACAACTGGATTATACGATGTTCACGGTTGCCTAGGCTACAACGTCTACATGACGCACTCACCCTATTACCGTTACCAGCCTCAACTCCCACCCGGGACAAGCCACTTTGGAAGCACAACCCCTCCTCGTACAAGCCCTCCTTCAGCTCCAGCATGACATGGAAACAGCTAAGTGTTGCCCTCCCTACTAAACATTGGGCTTCTCTTGTTTGGTTTAAACAATCTATACCTCGTCATGCTTTTATTTGCTGGCTTGCTCTGCTTGATAGGTTGCAAACAGGTGCAAGAATGCGAAGTTGGGGGCATCATCAGCCTTGCTTGCTATGTGGTGAACCGAACGAGTCGAGGGACCACCTATTCTTTGCTTGTCCTTATACCTACACATTATGGGATGAGCTCACGTCAACCATCCATCCGTATGTACCAAACCCGGACTGGCAGCTAACCTTGGACTCTCTTCGCCGCCTACAACAACACAATCCCGACACTATTATCCTCAAACTGTGCTTCCAAGCCACCATCTATACTGTTTGGCGGGAACGCAATGCACGTCTTCATGACAAGGCCCCTCGTTCCTACGGCATACTCAAACAAACCATAGTCCGATGCATTCAAGATCGCCTCAAAAGTCTTCACTACCCCACAACGTCGCCACTACACTCTATCCTTGCTCGATGGCTGCTCATTCATTCATGATATTCAGCCACATTCGCATGACTTCCTCTACGCCCGCCCTACATGCGATCTCACGATCTCTTCTTTATGCAGTCCTTTGGGTTAGTATACTAAGGCTTGTACTCTTTTTCCTGATTCCGGTTTTATCCCACTGGGTTTTCTGGCATTAGGTTTTAATGAGGCACCTTAGTATACCTCGTACAACCTAGAGGATCCCATTCACTTCGGCTCATTTTCCAAGTTATTATACCAAAAGCGAACAATTTTAATTTTTTCATTTTTTGTATTATAAACCTTTTTGATTAATAAATTGAACATTTAATAATAATAAAAAAAACATTTGTCAAGATATTTCGAGTAAACAAGCCATTTTATATCACTAGTTTCTCCATTACTCAACTTTCTAGAGTAGTATTCATATGAAAAACGCCTAGAACTTTATCTAAAGGAAACACAAGATTCATTTCTCTTTTATATCCTTTTTCAACTAATAGTTCTCTCATTTTAATGTCAAGATTATCCCAATATCTAGGATCATAAATATCGACGAATGAATTTGGTTTCTCATGAACTTATATATTTTCATCACTAGATGTGTCTAACACGTTATCATGTTCATTCAAATTGCTAGTCTCATCATCCAAATGATCATTTGGTTGAGAAACATCATTAGCATCCTTTTTTATCACAAATTTATCCAAAGTACCTTTTTGTGATTTAATAAAAGTTTTTACTTCTTTCTTTCTTTTAACTTTTTGACATCCAAATAAATGTTTTTCCATCATGATTTAAACTAATTATCATGTAAAAGGAAGAATACTACCCCGAAATGCGTTGAAGCGTAGCAGTTGACTGGACATTTGGGAAGAAGAAAAATTACTTGAATTTCTAAAATACTACACAAATAAAAACCTGAAAATAAATAAGAAAAATTAGTAAACATGAGTATGATTAGTGAATTACGGTTTGAAAAAATTCAAGTAACAAAAAATTAGTTAGCAGAAAGAATGCATCAAATTATGCTATATATATTTGCTGAGTACAAGTTCTATATAGGATTATGCATCATTAACTTGGCACTATTTATGCAATATGTTAGTTACTGTTTCCATTTTCTTGATAACTATCGATTACACTGTAAAACTAACAAAACAAAACTTTTTATGATTGTAACATTAAAATAACTTATTTTACAGCCTATTAAACACTAGCATGAATTCACTATGTCCCTGTACTCTATCATTCAATGGAAAGAAGAAAAAAATTGGAAGAATTGTAGATAAATAGAACAAGCTGAAAAACAGTAATAAAAATAAATCAAACAATAGTAATACTTAAAATTAAAATCTTACTTAAGAAAAGATAAAACCTTCGAATTGAAAGAGGAAGATACAATGATCAAATCGCAAATTCACAATGTTTTTGAGAAAATTTTTTTTATCCAGAGAATTGAGAGAACTAGAGAGAAGATGAAAAGTTTTAAACGTTGAAACAATTGGAGAGAAGGATGATTAATTATTAAACCTAAAAAAGGTATGTACCTAAATTTTTTGTAGTAAGAAATGGTAAAAAAAATTGTGGGCCTGATAGGTAACTAAATTTGTATTATTTTTTTTAAGTATAGGCCCCAACTTTTGTCTATACTTAAATTTGTACTAAAAAAATTTCAGAATAAAAAAAGAAAAATGGTGGGCCCAGTTTTCGTGGTCCCTAGGGAAATGCATCGGCTGCCCAGATTTCCCAGGAGAAGGCTCTCATTCAGTGTTTTGTAATATACCATATCTCTACTTTGGAAGATATTTTTATCACTGTTACCTACTCTATCAACTTAAAACTCATTTCGAATCCGCATTCACGAGATAATTCCATTAAACTAATCACATGGAGAACAACTTTAGGTGACAGCGGACAGAGCGTCATCCCACGCTTATGAATGTATCCAATCAAGAGACATGAAATCAAGAAATGAATCCCGCAAGTAGTAAAGTATGCCTTATAAATGGTGATAACCCTAAGGAGGGAAAAGGGGGAGGGGGGGGGGATATGGGTACTTAACCGGTACGAAATACTTGATTTCAATGGGGAAATTGCACAATATCCATACATGATCCACATTAACTTTGTTCTATAAGGTAAGATGAAAAGTCATTAGTCTCACCACCTCGACGACCCTTGATTTTGTGTTTTTGTTAGAGCTTAGCGTAAAGATTCAGAACCTACCACAACAAGAGATAAGGATCCCGGGGTGAAATCCAATCTTCTAGATTGAAGAGCACATTTTCCTCACATTTTGCTAGGCAAACAAGATCAAAAGATATTTAGGGTTTTTATTTGACTGAACGACTTCAAATGTAGAAAAAAGAAAGAGGGAAGATGAATAGATGAAGCAAGGAAATACATAATGGACATGAGAGGAAATATAATGAAGTTACCTTTAGATGCCGAAAAGCAGTAGTGGAGTTATGGAGTGGTTAAGCGGTTACTTGAGCAAAGACGTGTAAATAATGGGAGAGTGTGCAAGCTTATCTTATATGCATATTGAAGCCTAGAATCTAGCGCAATTGTGCCTAAAATAGCGGCGACTATTTGGATTTCAAATGAACCTTTTATATATATATATTAACCATAAAATATGGAGCCCGCCTTTGGAACATGTAACAAGCCTCAAGATGCAACCACTTGAGGCCGAGCTCACCCTAGTGGACTGGTCGGTCACCCGAATTTTCACAACTCCTTAAGAGTCTAGGGGGTTGACTGTTGGTGTTGGGATCCTCTCCATTGATCTCGACCAATCAAGAGTCTAAAAGAGCAAGAATCAAACCCTACACTAGAGGGTTCTTGTAACTCTTCCAAATTGACCTAGGACTAAGGAACATCCCTAGACAATCCTAAAGCGTTACTTTGATGCTCCTGGCCAGTTAGGATTCCTGGAGGGGTTTGTTCACCAAAGCTTTCTAGTCGCAAACATCGTTCTACTCTATCTCAGCCCACGAATTTTCTACCCGTTCTAAAATCGTGCATTATATTAGTTTGTCCTACGCTTATATCAGATGAGATCCAAACTTTTTGAAGATAATACTTTATTAAGCTTCAAGTATTACAAACGAGTACATGTTCTAGCTGGGAGATAAATGATCGAACAACAAGATAACAATAAAATACCTACTTGTTTTACAAAAGACAAGAAAACTATAACAGTGACCTGAGTTCCTTTCTCTTATACGGTTTTCCTTTATTGGTTACCTGCTAGAAAATCTGGTGAGCAACTAACTTTTGTTAGTATCTTGAGGTTTCCCTGACATAAATAATAAGTCTCAACCCAAACCTAAAATTAACAATCAACAGACAGCAAGAAAACAAAATATTCAGTGTATGCAAAACATAATAAACGTGATACTACTTCAGTAAGAATCTAGGCAAAATATTCAATAGGATTGCTCAAATTTCTAGTAGGCTCATGACTCAAAGCGTCATTCCTAGGTCTTATCATCACGTCACTTCATCTTTCACGGTCATTTTACTATAAGTATCAAGCGAGGGTTCTTATTTCTTATTTTTCAAACATTGTCACAAATCAGGTAAATTTTGTTTTTTCTTCTCTCTAACTTTCTCTCTAGAAATAACTATTTTGTCGCCGCCCACCGCAAAAATTTCTTCTAATATCTAGGTAGTCATCTAATAAAATCATGTCTCAAAAATTTGTTAGATCAATCAAGGACGGCGGGCTCATCTTTGTCAACAAGTTTATCAATCTTGAAAATGCTAGGTTTAAGTCATATATTGTGAAATGAAGATAACTATTTTGATGCAGCTGACGAAATCATAGCTTCCAACGCAGTGAACCGAGGTTCATTAGGGGAGCGCGGTCACGAATAACAACGATGATCTTTCTATAGGACCGTGTAAATCCGGATTAAGAAAAATGACTGGAAAAACCTTATTCAAAACGATTTAAACCGAGTAAAACAGATGCGGAGTTGAGAAGATGTTCTCTGTCCTTAATTCTTTAAATTTCCTGTAGCATGACGGTTATTTGCGATTTTAGAATCCTATGATACAACCGCAATGAGACCGGCTCACAACACTCAAACTTGGAATCTACAAACTTAGAACGTAACGTTATAATCTCAGAGTAGACTTACTTTTGAGAGAGAAAAGGAAAATAAGCTAGACGTGTGAGGGTATTTTTTGTGGAAGAAGAAGTGAGCGAAGAATGAGAGGAGGCGCGGTTATGTAGGCGAGCGACTTGAAGCGCAAGCCATAAACCGTTACGATCTGCGCGGGATCGCACCCAAGTTTCACGGAGCGAATCAAGGAGAAAAATGTGGGCATTTATTACTCGGTCAAACGCACGAGTGAGAGAGATATTTATCAAACCGATTTAAATTTTTGTTTAGATTCTGGTGCGGTTTAATTTTATTAAATCGAACCGAGAACAAATTTAATTTTGGGCCCAAAATCCATAGAAAAAGTCCATAGAAATTTTCTCCAAAAAGGCCCAAAGACCCAACGACCCGATGACCCGCGACCCGCGACCCAAAGATCCAACGACCCGATGACCCGCGACCTGCGACCCAAAGACCCAACGACCCGATGACCCGCGACCCGCAACCCGCGTCGCGTCGGGCAGTCGACGGTGGCGGCGCGCGCGTGTGGGTGGCCCATCTCTCTCCAATACACCATAGTGTACCTAAAGCAATTGAACATAAACATGCACTCTTCCATATATATACTAGTGGAAAAAAGTTTTTTCTAGCAACGTGGGATAAAAACCAATTAATGGGCTTAGTCAACACTAAGTCAACACTTTTGTGTTTGTGCATGTTTAAGTTTATCTCTTTACATCTCTATTTCTCATTCAAAATGCACTCATAATTTACAAATGAATATTCCAACTTATAGTGCTCGTTACAAGGATTCCGATGCACTCATAATCTGGTCATTCCGGTGAACATTTTCACCGGAAACATCGATGGAACATTGGTTAAAATACTTATCAAATTATTGAGTTCCAACAATCCCCCACATGAATAGAAATGACTCTAAAACATATGACGACTAATCTAGACTCGATGGACGTTTCTGACTAGACACACTAAAACACTAGACAGAAGGACTTCCGAGATTATATGCAAAAATTCGCTGTGTCTGAGTAGGTAGCGTTTTTCAGCTTTGAACCGCTCATTGTTAATATCTATCGGGTTTACTCGACCAGGAGGTGAACATGATGTCTTGAACCACCTGAGCTTTGATGTAAAACGAGACAACAATTATAACCCAGCTTCATTTCTTGAAGAACTAAGTTCTCTATTGTGTTCATTTTGGCCTTGTACATGCCTGGTGTTTCATGAGTGAACTTGGAGAATATAGCCTGATCTTGATTCTCCTAGATACGGCCGCATTTCACACTTACAAGGTGATGTGCCATTAGCTCTTGTCAGAAGTATCTTGTTGTACTCCACTATTACAAACTATGGAATCATTAAAAGCGTATCGCTTATCCTTATAACATAAAGGTTTGCACTGTTTATCATTTTAGGATATGGGTAGAAACACAAGTTTCACAGTGCTTTATCAAATTCAGATCGATTTCGTTGTCCCTTTGAACCTATTTCCTGGGATCTCCAGTCATTTAGGTGGGTATCCATCAAGCTTCCTCTTTAAATTGTAGGCTTTAAACCCATTCCTCGTGATGATTTGACCACTTGATCTCGTGACAGCCTTTAGTAAACGAATCCGCTAGGTTGTCTACTGATTTGATGTAGTCGATTGTGATTACACCGCTTGAGATAAGATGTCTAATGGTTTTATGTCGCCGTCTTATATGACGAGACTTACCATTATATAGGGTATTCAGTGCCCAAGCTTTAGCCGATTGACTATCACAGTGTACACGTAATGTTGGCACTGGTTTATCCCACAACGGTATATCTTCCAAAAAATTTGAAGCCATTCTGCTTCTTCTGCAACTTTGTCTAAAGCTATAAACTCATATTCCATGGTCGATATGGCTAAGAGAGTTTGTTTGGAAGATTTCCAAGACACTGCTGCACCACCAAGTGTAAAGATATATCCACTCGTGGATTTTGAGTTTTTAGAGTCGGAAATCCAGTTTGCGTCACTGTATCCAACTAAAACTGCCGGTTCTTTACCGTAATGCAGACCATAATTTTTAGTGTAACGTAAATAGTTCAACACTCTACTTGTGGCTTTCCAGTGTTTATGTCCTGGATTATTGGTGTAGCGACTAAGTACATTGATTGCATGCACTAAATCGGGTCTAGTACAGTTTGTTAAGTACATTAGACTTCCGATCACCCTTGCATATTCCAGTTGTGACATTGCTTCACCTGAATTTTTAGTTAAGTGAAGTTGAACGTCAACCAGAGTTTTTGCGGTTCCACTTGAGTAGTTTTTGAATCTCTCAAGTATCGTTTCAGCATAATGAGCTTGGGACAATATGATTCCGTTAGAGTTTTAATCCCTAGAATAACATATGCTAATCCCATGTCTTTCATGTCGAATTTTCCTTGAAGCATGTTTTATGTTTGATTTATTATGTCTTTATTGTTTCCAATAATGAACATATCATCGACGTTCAAACATCACAAGATATACCCGTTTGGTGTATTTTTGAAATAGATGCACTTGTCACATTCATTAATGCTGAATCCATTGGACATCATAACATTGTCGAACTTTCCATGCCATTGTTTTAGTGCTTGTTTAAGCCCATATAACAACTTGACAAGTCGTCGGACTTTTTTTTCTTTTCCGGGAATAACAAACCCTTATGGTTGTTTGATATAGATTTCCTCTTCTAATTCACCGTTTAGAAAATCAGTTTTAACATCCATTTGATGTATTTCTAGGTCCTTCAATGCTGCAATGCTTATTAGCAGTCTAATTGAGGTTATTCTCATCACTGGAGAATAAGTGTCAAAGAAATCCAGACCTTCTTTCTGCCGAAATCCTTGTACCACAAGCCTAGCTTTGTACTTATCTATTGGGCCATCAGTTTTCAAATTTGTTTTGAAAATCCATTTACACCCTAGTGCTTTACTTCCTTGCGGTAAGTCAGTTATATTTAAAAAAACTCTTAAAATTATTAAAAAATTATAAAGATTGTAAAATTATAAAAAGTTATAAATTTATTTTATATTTATAAAATTTTTTATTATTTAATATATTTTAGGGAAACTTAATCAGTAAAAAAAATTCTTACTTTTCCGCATCTTATATAATTTTTAATCAAGATATTATAAAAAGTGAATTTTATAAGTTTTAAATTTTTGTAGAGTTTTTATATAAATTTTTTTATATGTTGAATTTCGATTAATTTAGTAATAAAAGCCACAAAACATGAAAAGTTGAAAACCACAAATATGGTAAGCGGACGTCCGCAGACAAGCCCATTTCGACGCAGACGTTATTGGGCACATACATAATTTGGTCCGCGTCCATGCGGGCTTGCCCATGAAGCGTCCGCAAAAATAAATGTCCACGCGGACAGGCCCAAATGGGCGCGGGCAAGCCCAATTGACACCCCTATATTGGTTAAATGAAGTGGTACATATCAGTTAGAGAAGTCAAAGGGAAAAGGTGTACTTTTGGAGTACTGAGGGTTTACGTTTTTGGAAGTATAAAGTAGTGAAGCAGCAGCCATTTGGAGTTTTTATGCATCTTCTTGGAAAGACTTAAGGTCTGGACAATTTCTCATGGAGAAATTGATGAGTGTTCTTAGAATTTGATTATTGTGGTCTTATTTCTGAAAACACTTGGGTTGTAATCGGATAATTCTTGTTATTCGTTTACAAATATGGAAATGCATCTTTCTTATTATTAAGATTTATAATAAGTTACCTAGAGTTATTACAAAGAGACATTGTTCATTGTTTGTGATTTGGAGTATAGGGTTTGGATCATAACAATTTGGTGCGTTGTGACAGGTGAACACGACACAAAATGCCTTCTCAGGATGATACAAGTCAAATAGCAGAGGAGTTTGATGGCTCAGTGGCTGAGATCGTCTCCGCTGTCGAAGCCCTTTGCGGTCGATGGCAAAGACTGACAATAGAAGCCAAGGAATCTGACCATCGTCTTTCCACCATCAAGAAACATTTGGACAAGGTCGATCATCGTTTTGATGCCCTTGACGACAACTTAACGCTTATTTCCTAAACTCTTTCTCGTTTGAGGCAGAACCGGAAGATGGATCGGTCCAAAGGACCAAATATGGCTTCGGAGGAGCTGGGTAATATGTTTGGCTCCTCATCCTCCAAACACATTCCGACAGATCCACATGATCGTGCACAGGGTCTTGGTCCTGTTTTATAGAATCGAGATGGTCTTCTCAGGAAAGTGGAAATTCCCGTCTTTGATTGTACAAGACCTTTTAGTTGGATTGCTAGAGCTAAACATTTCTTTCGTGTGGGTTTCCATGCCGATGTACGTCATCTTGATTTGGTTTCTTTGAGTTTGGTAGGTCCTGTCCTCAACTGGTTTAATGGTAAGATGGACAAAGACCCATTTCGTGCCTGGTCTCAGTTCAAGTGCCGATTAGTGCATCGTTTCAGCACTTCTGTTGAGGACGAACTAGGGAAACGATTATTTGGTATTAAGCAGTGTGGTCTCATCCGGGACTATGTGAATGAATTTGAGGAGTTAGTAGCTGTTGTACCTGGTATCGATGAACCTCACTTAATCGATATTTTTTACAATGGATTAAAACCAGAGTTCAAGGAGGTGATTAAATTTAAGGAACCACAAGGCTTAGTTAATTACAAGGCTGATGTGATCAAGATGGACTCGAGCATGTTCTGCAAGGTTTTTGGCGAAGTTTTTGTGCCTCATACTTCACGGCCACAGTAATACTGGAGCGCGTAAAAATATTGGGTTTCAGGGAAACCGCAATGGGTTCAGCAACACACTAACGCCACGGTCCCCTACTCGATTGGAACTTGCATTTCGACCACACCCATCTAAATCAGATGCAAGACCCCACCTTCACCTGACTAATGCAAAATTGAATGAAAAGAAAAAGAAGGGCCTCTGTTTTAAGTGTGATGCAAAATGGTCCAACACTCACAATCAAGTCTGCCATTATCGGACTTTACAGATTCTTAGCGTTGTAAATGGATATGAGATGGAATTATTAGATGAAAATATGGTAGAATTGGGTGAGGAGGAGGAAGAACAAA
>OVBE01000023.1:21832-87234 GCA_900406425.1 Iberis pinnata | reverse complement strand
ATATATATATATATATATTAAAAAAATCAACACATATTTGTACAAAGTATTACACATATAATAAAACAAAAACAATACAAACATTTTAGATAGATAAACCCTCAGGTATATGATTGGATTAAATCATTTATATATTCTACAGACTATAGACTATATATGATTGGATTGTTTGCATAAACGAATTTATAAATAAAGCAAAAAAAAAATAAATATACAATCTTCAAAAAACTCGACAAAAACATTATATTTTAACGCCAAATATCAATTTAAGCTCGCGTATGCGCGTAAAACTCTAGTTCATCAAAAACAATTCAAATAATCTCAAATCATTAAAATTAAAATCCTAAATCATCAAAAATATTAAAACTCCCTAATTTACCTGAAAACCTAAAAATATTCTAAAATAATAAACATCCAACAATATAGTTAACAAAACTACCTAATAACCCCAACATTAACATAATCTAACAATCCTAAACAGCCTAAAACCCTAAAATCATCCAAAATCACCACTATCCTAAAACCTATAATTTTTTATCAAATCTTCCAAAACCCTAAAATAAATCTTAATATGAATGAAACTTACTAGAATGGATTTTTTGGTTGTTTTCCATAGAGATGATATGAAGAAACGGTCGGATTTTGCTTAGATTCGCCGGAAATCACCGAAATGGAAACCCTCGCTGGAAAAACGCGCAGAGAATGAAGAAGAAGCTTCTGGTTTTTGAATGTATACTCAAAAATTACTGACAAAGTGCTTCGTAGTAATCTGTCGGTCCCAAATAAATTAAATTTAAGTTTTTTCCCAATAAGTTTGGAAATCAAAACTGCAGCACAGTGTACCAGCCGTCAGTAATTACTGACGGACTACTAACAACATGCACATAATTTGTCAGTATTTCGTCACTAATTATTAAGGGACTACTAACGGCATGCACATCTTTCGTCAGTAGTGCGTCAGTAAGTTATAAATGGGTTTAGGGATTCATTTATGGTTTGGTGTTTGAAATGTTTTAATAGGGTTACAAATACACATTCAATATCATAATTCATTTTTAATAGAAAATATCTAGATTTCCCATATTTCCATGTACTAATCTCAAAGTATATCGTTAAACATCTTATAAATTCATAAAACATTTCGATTATAACAATTATATGGAATTAACTTTCAGATTTTGTCTTAAGGTGGTTATTATGATAATTAAGTTTAAACATACGATAGAAAAATAAGAGGGTTGACGCCCTATTTTCCCCTTGGAAGTATCATATAGCACCAGATGCACCCAAACTTAAGACCTAATGCTATTTAACTCTGTTATGAAAGTTAAATACTTATATACCCCCATATTAAATTTTATAAACTTATAAACCTAGCATAATAAAGTTATAAACCAGAATACACCCGCTTATTGGTTTAGTTGGTTTACGATTCTTAAATAACCATTTGGTTTTACTAGATCTAATTTAGCTTTAAAAAACAAAATAATACAAATACATAAAAATATTAATAAAAATTATGAAAAACTATAAATAAATCACAAAAATATATAAATATAAATATAAAAATCATAAAAATTATAAAAAATTATAATATATATATATATATATATATTATACAAAAGTTATTAAAAAGAAAATAGAAAATTATGGAACATTTGAGCCTTGTAGACGAACTCTGAACAAGTCTCGGGTTACGGTCCCATTATGTGGAAGCGTAATTTGACCATAAGCCGAGTCCAAGTTTGTAACGTCTGTCAGGTGCGGACTAGTGATGTCAACCTTAAAACCATCAGTTTCCACCTATTGAAGAAAACAACGATATTAGTGAAATGATTCGTTTTTATTTAACCGTACAATCATAGTTTTGCAGAATCGCTATTAAGAGTTTACAAAAAACAGATTAACAAAAAATGTTTGTGATATAAATGTTATAAGAGAACGTGTTGCGGAAATAATTATCGAATCGCGAACCTTGTTTTAAATTTGTAAAACCATAAATCCAGTTTTGTAAAATTGCTTAGAGGTGTTTTGAAATAACAGAATCAAAACAAATTTCAGAAACGTTTTACGTAAACGATTAATTAGTCATGAACTTCGCAACTGTTTTTGAATAAAGAAAGATAAAACATTTTTTCATAAATTATCGCGGAGATGATGTACAAATCACGAACTTGTTACTGGTTTTGTAAAATTTTGAAAAATTTGCGAGAAACCAATAAACTCAATCCGATCAAACGGTAAACAAAGAGAAGATTTTTTTAATTAAGACCGTTATATTTGCAAAAACCGAATTGAGAAAAATGATGAAGAAATGCAAATACATATTAAGAACAACAATTAAAACGATGATGAATACAAATGGAGTCCAGATTTTTATCTCTTTCTATAATTCAATTAAGTTTAGAATTTTGAATCTCAGGAAAAAAATGTAAACAAATCTGATATGAAAAATCAAATATCGGATTGAAGCAAACATAAAAAATCACACAATCTCAAGACACTTACATTGTAGGGATCGTTAACGTTTCGGTTGGGAAAACGTCGATGATTGCGATGAAGATTTGAAGTATTAATTTCTGCTTTTATTCTATAAGAACTCTGTGAATTTTTCGTCGAGTAGAAAGGAGGAAGGAGACAATTTTTATAAACTAGAATTTTTAATCGAATAGTTGCAACCATCCAGTTTACAAGAACTCTATTCGTACCAGTTTAGGTTAACGAACCATTAATGGGCTTGTTTGGGTTCATTAAAATTGGGCCGGTTTTGGGCCGAGAATGAGCCGAATTTTTCCATAAATGTTTTTACCAAAAAGAACTTATTTAATGGATCTTCGGTCCAAATGACCCGAGACCTGCACCTGTGTCGTGCCGAGCGAGCGGAGGTGGCGATGGCGCACACACGTGTGGTTCTCCTCTATCACTTGTATCATGTATAGTGTCCCTTGATACTCACTTGTGAGTATGTTATGAGTATGCTTTATATATACCCCTTGAAACTTCAACTTCTAGGCAATGTGGGAGAAATGATTTTGTTGACTTTTTCATGTCTTAACCATCATACTTTGAAAAATTGAGAAAATATTATAAAAACGATGAAATATCATGGAAAATTATGAAAAATAAAAAATTATAAAAATATTTTTTGAATAGTATATTTTCTATAAAGAAAAGAAGTAGTCTAAATAGAAAAGCCAAACACATTTTTCTCCCTTATCCACCACCATTGTGATATTGTTCATATAATTGTCTACATCATCCAAATTAATCAATAACACCCACATTATATTATATTTTAATTTTAAGAATAATTTAGTATATTTCTATAATTTTCCAAAGGTACTTACATTTTGTTTTAAAAAAGATGTTACTTTCCGAAAATTTAAATAAAATATATAACAAAACTATTTTTTATTAATTTTTGTATTTTCGTAACTTTTTGCAAATTTTTTATAATTTTTTGCATCTTTTATAATTTTTTATAATTTTTAACAGTTTTCTAAATTTTATATTTTTATGATTTTTATAACTTTTCATATAATTTTGCTATACTTTTTTGTATTTTATATAATTTTAATTAATATTTTTATATTTAATATTTTTAGCTAATTTTTTAGTTTTTATTATTATTTTATTATTAAAAATATATTTTTGTCATAAAATTAAAAAAAAAAATCATTATTTCCGGTACGGGGGTAAAAAGTCATTGAATAGGGGTTTTTAAATCTATATGATTTGGTACGGGGGTATCTAAGTATTTAAGTTTCATAACAAGGTTCAATAGCCATAGGTCTTAAGTTTGGGTGCATCTGGTGCTATATGATACTTGCGGGAGGGAAATAGATCGTCAGCCCAAACTAAGAAAAATGCATTTAGGGTCTAAAACCCTAAATCAAGGAAAGTTACGGACTAAAGACGAATTTATGACGGTATGTCAGTAATACATCAATAATTACTGAGGGACTATTGTCGGACATTAATAAATCTGTCAGTTGTCCGCCGGTTTCCTTAGCTTAGGAATTCTAAACTTATAAATTTAGAAAACGATAAGTTTCTAAGTTTATAAATTTATAAGATTTCAATTTAAAAACTTTTGTAATAAGATTTAGTGTTTGATGTTACTAACAGACAAACGGATGTATGAGTATCTGTTAGTTGTCCATCAGTTAGTTTATAAGTTTATAAATAAGTTAATAACTTATAGGTTTTAAAATTTATATAAAATTTTTATAAGGTTATAAGTTTATAAATTTATATGTTTTTAAATAAGTTCAAATTCTTCAAAAATACAATTAGGAAATTATATTACTCACGAACTATTGACGGATGTCGTGAGTAGTCGGTCATAAGCCAACATTTTATAATTTAAAGTATCTTATCTTCTATGTTGTTGACTAAGTAAATTCTTGTTGCTCCTCGAAATTAAAAAAAAATTTTCACTTAAAACTTGTATAAACATTAAAAATATATATATATAGAAAATAATGTCAATATGACAAATCAATTCTTAGAGTTACGCAGAGAAAAAAGAATAATCTGATGGTGAAGAATTTGTATTTTCTTCAAATTTGTCACCCGACGAATCGTCAATGTGATGTAACCCATCATTAAAATCATCGAACAATGTGAAGTCGGTCACAAGATTGACATCCATAGAAGGTTGAATCGGAGATAGTGAACCATTCCCAACTGGTTTTAGGGTATCATGCTCTGAAACGGCTTCTATCATACTTCTAAGATTTACTTGCGTGACCGTTATCTAATGATCGTTATGATATCTTATGATGGGTACTTCTTGCACAAAATTTGGTACATATATATATATATACAGCCGATTCCAGAATATTTTTTAATGGAGGCACTAATATTAAATAAAAAATGAAAATAATATCTTATTAGAAATAAATTAATTTCTTATAAGTGCATTCTATATGCACTCATAGTTTAAAATATATTTATCAAAACTTCATTTGTAACATTTCAAAACAATTTTTTTCTCAATATAACAAACTAAATAATAACTTAGAAATTGATCTCCAATTCGGCATTGTATTGCTGGTTTCACTAGCTTCATCGCAGAAAAACATCGCACAAAAGACTCGTTGGATAGAGTTAAAAAAAAAAAAGTTCGTTCATTAATTTGTGACAAATCGAAAAAATTTGTAAGGGTTAATTAAGTGATCGAAACAATATTGAACATTTAACTTCACTTTCACCATGATTATACAAAATCTACTAAATTATTTTAGTGGTTGGTCTCAAATAGGTTTGTTTGCAGCAAATTTTATTTGAATTAAAATTTTCAAAATCAAAGTTATATTGGAATAAAAAATATTTATATAATACAAGATAATAAATTAACAAAAAAATCAAATATATAAAATTAAGAAAGAAAAAGTTTGACTTTGATGATATGCAAATTGCAGAAATCACGACATTGAAGAGAAGAATGTGGATGCCCAATATATAAATTAGGTTAATTTTCTTTTTGTGTTTTAGATTATTGAATAGTCCAACAAATTATAAAACAAATATTAGAGAAGAATGTGGGTGCCCAATTAATTTCAGTTTAAAATTAATTAAAAAAACTATGGATGCATAATTCGGTTGTGTTAATAATTAACAAACAATTTTTTCTTTTCAATGGGTGCTGGTGCACCAACCAATGTCAATGTAGTCTCGCCACTATATATATATATATTATAGATGATAAAACACATGTTATTGATTTACATATGGTTATAAAATATAAAAAAAATTATACCTAGCCCGCTTGTGAAGCGAGAATGAAGGATCGTATATTCCCAGTTTCCTTCGCGAATGTATCAATGTGACGACAAATTTGTGTACTTTGACGCTTCTACAATTAGTTGGATCAAAGCAAATACACATGAAAACAACACATCACAAGTTTAATATACTTTGATATTGGACCTCCAATATCTCTCGAAGTTGTTTTCTCAAACTGATACAACCTCTTCAACCTATCTGTTAGTTGCAAATACCACATCCTCTTGTAAGGCACCGAAACTCTACAACATGTATTTTTATACCTTGATTTGCGACAATATTAAAAATTTGTCTTGTTTTCATCGCGTCTCCAATAGATCATATAATTTTGGATGCACACGTCTATAACATGATACGACAATCTAACCCCCGAAATAAATTTATGTATCTCGTAATATGTATTTAGAGCAGTGTTATCCTCTGGCAAGATATCTCTCACATACTTGGCTATTGCGTTAACACAATCCTCAACCAAATTATAGTCTGTCTTTATCCCCCTCAACCTACTTGCAGATGATAGAGGCGAATGACCATCACTACATACTCTATATAATGGCTTATTCACTACATCTAACATACAAAAACTGTTGTGCTTGTATATTAGGTTCTTCATTTGAACTTTCTTCAACGACCTGCGTCGATTCTATATTTTCTCTATAAACGTCATTAAAAATTTGAACCATACCAGCCTCAACATCTATATCTGTTCTAAGTTCTTGTATTCTATCGGTCAATGGTTCCCTAGCGCATATTCTTATTTGTACTAATTAGCTGAGCATATTAGCTTTTCTAAGTAATGGGTGTAAGTTCCTATAGTATCTACCTCTCAATAGTCTAGTAACTAATGATTTTAGGAACTAATTAATATTGTCTCTGGATAGTTGGTTAACTAGCAATGTTGTGTTATAGTTATGAAATATCTTCAACCCCAATCTTTCAACATTCTTTAGGAATTAGGATATATGTTTTCTGTGTGCAATCCAATGGAGGCCGTGGTTACAACTACTACATGTCCACCAAGGTTGGGATAATATGCTAATTAACTTAGATTTTAACATATTTAGGAGTTGAAAGTATAACATTACCTAAGTCGAAAGGAAAAAAGTAACTAATTTAATATGTATTTCTTTGCCGGCCCATTTGGAGATAAACTCTATGATGTAAATATTTCTAAATATAATGCTGAAGAAAAACATGCTCAAGGAATTGTTGGAAAAGAAAACAAAATTAAGTCTCTACATAAAGTGAGTTAGAAAATATATATTTTATGTTAAGAAAGTGTATATAAAATTGCTGCAAAAGACAAGAACATATTTTAAGACTAAAAAACTTACAGCCGCTATTGAGACGGATGACTGACCGAGGTGGTTGATTCAAAAGAGGGAATTCTAAATAGTAGGCCTAAGAAATAACTGAGATGGTTAATCCAATGGGGAAGATCTGAGATGTTGAATTATATGTGGGAGTTTCAGTTGTATGCCGGAAATAGCTCAAAATGGTTAAAAACTTGATAAAATCTCGTTTTATCTAATTAAGATACTGCAAATGCACAACAACTCATAATAGAACTACAGACACAAAATCCAAAAAGACCAAGTTTTCACTATGAATTTAACTTTAAAAACTAGGTGAGACAATAGTAGAATTTTTTGTCTTCAATTACAAGAATATTAAATCCTAACAAAAAAAAAAACGATGTAAAGAACTGATTTAAAGTTTTTTGCATTAGGAAAAGATTTAGGAAGCATAAATTAAAAATAAAGATGTAATTGGAAGAATTGCAAGAGCATAGTGTTCGATGTACTAAAAATGAAACTATGTCGTAGAAAACAAAAATGTTTACATTGGATTTATCCAAAAATACAACATTTGTGTTTCTTTTAGAGGAATTCCTTAAAACACCATAAAAAGAAGTTCAAATTCAAAAACTACCATATGTTCCCAAAGTTCCAAAAATACCACACACTCTCAAATGTTCCAAAAATACAACAAACATAATAAGTGAATTTTAAGGATTTATAATTTAAATTTTTTCGTTTATGTTCACTAAATAGGGTTTAGTTTTGAAGGGGGTCGGGTTTAGTTTTGGGGGTTTAGAGTTTAAATTTGAATTTTTAAATTTATTTCAAATTTTGTGGTATTTTTGGAACAAAAACATTTTTGTGGTATTTTTGGAAAAAAGTATGGTATTTTTGGAACTTTTGGCAGTGCGTGGTATTTTTGGAATAAATCTATTTTTGTGGTATTTTTGAGAATGTCTCTTTTTTTTAGTGTTACAACCTTTGTTTTATCGTAAAATATGTTTATATCTAAAATTAAAGGGGCATTCCACAAAAAAATTAGATATTTTCAAAAAATACCAAACACTTTCAGAAGTTCCAAAATTACAAGAATTTTTTCCAAAAATACTACAAAAATGTTTTTGTTCCAAAAATACCACAAATTTAAAATAGCTTTTAAAATTTAAATTTAGACCCTAAACCTCCAAAACCAAACCCACCCCCTTCAAAACTAAACCGTAAACTCTAATTAGTGAACCCAAACCCAAAAATTTAAATTTTAAACCCTTAAGATTTACCTTTTATTTTTGTGGGATTTTGGAATTTTTGGGGGTGCATGGTATTTTTAGAACTTTTGGGAGTGTATGGTATTTTTGAAATTTAAACTTCTTTTGATGGTATTTGAAGGAATTGCTCAAAATTAAAGTCTATACTAAAAGATGCAACCAATTACCTCTCAAATGCAAAAGTCTCCCACATAAAATTTGTATGAAAATCTATTTTTAAAATAAATTGTTATTTTTTGTTCTATAAATAAATTAAAGTAAATGTGTCATATAACTATAACTATCTGAAATGAGGTAAGAGACTAATTTTATCTAATTTTATCTAATTTAATATATAGATAAAAAGATATAAACTCGATACTCATGTTGCACTAAATGTCGTTATACATAATCTTTTCGTGTGAAATACCTTTACATGCATAAATATAAGTTCAAATAACAATAATATTAGTTATTTTGAAAAAGCATTGACATCAACCATAGTATATGGGATAAGAGATAATACATAAATCTAACAACCCTATCCATAAATCTGAAACAACCTCTGAAATAAAATCTCCTTGAGACTAGAAAAAACCTTAAGTTACGCTTAGTTTCAAACCATACAAAATATTAGTTTGCCCCACTCAATTTTACAACTTTGGCAAATGAATACTCATGTCGAAAGTCTTTTATTTTCTAGCTTCAAGATCAAATCTTACACCCCAAAATCTTATGTCTTATCCTCCACGAAAATCCGTAGACCCTTTTTATATTTAGCTTACAATACTATTCACAAATCTGAAACAACCTCTCAAAGAAAATATTCTTTTCCTAACACAATGCCAATATCATTTTTCTTCGCTTGTAGAATATTTGATGCCATATATCCTTGGCACCAATTTTTCTCCTATTGTCTCTTTATGCCACGTCAGTCATCATATCCCTTTTTTTCTTCATTTGACTGAATTCCACTAGTCCATTGAATCTACACTTTTACCATCCTCTAGGGGTCATTTCAAGTGAAAATGTCTTATCATTGTCCACATATAAGAACCGTGTTGTACCCTATCTGCATTCGTTAGTTTTTAAATTTTTATACTTCTACTACAAAGTGTTTTCTTATGAATACATTGACCGTTACGACGTGAACTCATCTGTTAACGGGGATAACTCAAATGATGAAATAACAATATACTGGTATCTTAAAAGAACGTTATAATCTAACAAAATTAAAGTGATAATTCTTTTGTTAAAACAATATCCATATACTCAATAAAATGGACTAAGCTCCACATATATGTTGTCGTCTTAATGAGCAGAATGATGTCGTTTTGACATATAAATTTGTCAGTTTAAGTTTTCTAATGAAAACGTTTCTTTCAGATACCAGTATTTTGTCCAAGTCATCATCTAAACGATCTCCGTTAACAAAATAGTTCATGCTGTAATGGTCAATGCATTTATAAGAGAAAATTTTGTAGTGGAGGTATGAAAATTCAAAAATTAACGAATGCAGATAGTTAACCACACGATTAATATATGCAGGAACAAATTTTCCGACTAGCTACATATGCAGGTATGGATAAACCGTTCTCCCATCATTTTAACAGAAAGAGAAACAACCTTCATTACACAATCACTCTCCTTATGCAATCACCATTATTATACATATTCTAATCATTTTAGTATAACTTTTTCATTATAATATAGTTGCATCTATAATAAATTTTATATCTCCTAGGAGGGATGGTCATGATGCAACCACGTCTCTACGCACACACCATATTCTCTTTTGATTATTATATTTTGTTGTTTATGTATTTTTAAATACCTCTTATATTATATTTATGAAGGATTACTTATAAGGTTTTACAATTAATTTATGATATCTTCCCCAATCAGTTTACCATAAATATGGGATATGACGGACATCTTTAGATCTGGTTGTAG
Source organism: Iberis pinnata (assembly GCA_900406425.1). Lineage (NCBI taxonomy): Eukaryota > Viridiplantae > Streptophyta > Magnoliopsida > Brassicales > Brassicaceae > Iberis > Iberis pinnata. The sequence continues at coordinate 76,946 of OVBE01000023.1, read as the reverse complement.
AGACGCCACCAGATTTTGTATTCCCATAATGCGGGAACAATTCTACTTATTGGGGAAGATATAATATAAGAGGTATTTACGGCAGATCCGTCATTTTTCCTGTCACTTGTATGTGAATGATTATTTGCTGAGTTATAAGATTTTGTATTTACATGGAGAATGAACTGATATTGTTGCTAGTAGTAGCGGTAGTGAACCAGTTCCTGATAGGATAGAGGAACTTAGAACAAAATTTGATTTTGGGGAATCTACGGTTCAAATGGTTAATAACGTCTATAGAGAAAATATAGAGACGACTTAGGTTTTGTATGAAAAAAACAAATTTAGAAGCACGATAGTTTGTTGGTATGTTAGATACAGCGAAACAGCCATTATATGGTGGATGTTGAGATGGTCATTGGCCTTTATTATCTACTAATAGGTTGATGGGAAAAAAGACATATTATTATTTGCCTAAGGATGCAGTTGACGCAATAGCCAAGTTTGTGAGAGATATATTGCCTGAAGATAACAATGCTCCAGGTTCATATTACGAGATACAAAAACTTGTGTCGGGGATTCGATTGTTGTATCGGGTTATAGATTTGTGCACTGAAAATTGTATGATCTATTGGAGACGAGATGACACCCAAACGACCTATCAATTTTGTCGCAAACCAAGGTATAAGGATACAAGCAGTAGAGTTTTGGTTCCTTACAAGAGGATATGGTATTTTCCACTAACAGATAGGTTGAAGAGTTTGTATCAGTCTGAGAGAACAGCTGTGGAAATGAGATGGCATGTTGAGCACATAATTGATGGAAAGTTACACATCCTTCTGATGCAGAAGCTTGAGCGTCATTTCAGTCTACATATCTGGATTTTCCATGTGAGACATGGAATGTCTATCTCAGATTAAGTACAGATGAATTCAGCCCACTTGGAAAGTATGATAGACAATATTCTCTATGGCCGGTCAGCGTTACACCTTACAATTTTCCACCGTCTTTTTGTATGAACCGAGAGTTTCTATATCTCTATGTTTTGGTACCAGGGCCATATCATCCGAAACGATCACTTGATATGTTTTTGCAATCATTGAAATATTAGTTGAAGACATTATGGAATTATGGGGACGAGGTGTATGACGTATCTTTATGTGGGCGGTTCTTATGTAGACTATAAGCGATTTCCCAGCGTATGTGATGTTATATGGATGGAAAACACATGGGAAACTAGCATGTCCATATTTTAACGCTAACACTGATTCTTTCCAGCTGAAGAATGGAATAAAAACATGTTGGTTTGATTGTCATCAAAGGTTTTTCCCTCGACTCATCCATATCGTCGATCTACTACTTTATTCACAAAAAGATGTGGTGACGGTCCACCACCTGAATTAGATGGCACATATCTATTAAGCGAATTGAAGATTATGGTATGGAAATGACCAATCATTCAAATGTTGGTGGGAATTGACACGTCAATATTGAGTTTGCAGGTATAAATTATAATTGGCGCAAGAAAGCATATTTTGAGATTCGCCTTACTGTAAAACTCATTTGTTGAGACATTACCTAGATGTTATTAACATTGAGAAGAAATTCTTTGACAACATTATGAACACAGTGTTAAATGTCCAAGGGAATACGAAAGACAATTTGAAGTCTAGATTAGACTTGGCAGACATTTGTTCACGTCCTTAGCTTCACATCACAAATGATGGAATTTTTCCAATTCCCGCATTTCCTAAGGGCGCAAAGGATGAGTTCTTCGACTCAAATATTCATAGGTTCAAATTCCCCGATGGATACGTATCAAATCTGAGTAATTGTATTGATATTAGATAAGGTAAGTTCATTGAATGAAGAGCCACAATTTCCATATAATAACGCAATGTCTTCTTCCATTTGCATTTGAGAATCTCCTTCCAAAAGATGTTAACGAAGCCATTGCAGGTATAAATTAAGTTTTTTATGTACACCTTACTAATATGTTTTAATTTTTGTATTACTTATATAGTTTTTTGCATCTACATAGGTTGGGGCATTTTTCGTGACATTAGCCAAACGACACTTACCGTGGATGGTATTTCCGCGTTACATAGGAGTATACCAATGATCCTTTGTGATTCGGAGAAGATTTTCCCACTATCATTCTTTGACGTTACAAAATATCTAGCAGTTCACTTTCCTCGTGAAGCAACACTCTGTGGCCCGGTTCAATACTGGTGGACGTATCTCTTCGAGAGGTACATGTTCCACTTGAAGAAGAAGGTGAAAAATCTTAGTAGAGTCGAGGGTTCTATTGTAGCACAGAGCATCAACGAAAAAGCTGCAAATTTTGCGAAAGAGTCGAGGGTTCTATTGTAGCACAGAGCATCAATTGTGAAGATTTGTTGGAGTATGAAAGGTAAACATGAATACATTTCACTTTTTGCTCTCTTTTTTGTTTGTATTATGTATGTAACTTGTGTATCTTAAAACCTTGTAAGATATACATGGAAATGGTTCATGGTTACTTCCCAAACAAATCCAAAGACGAAATAGAAACTCAAAAACAAGCAGAGTATTATAAGTGGCTACAATATTTTCCATGTATTATAAAATTTTATAAAATTTTATATGTTTATATAAGTTTGAGAGGAAACATCTAGTGGTCGAATGTTTCCCACATGGTTGCTCGAAACTGGTCGAACAACAATGTTATATCCTACCCAAAATATTGCACTATAGAATTCTTCTTCAAGGTTCACGAACTGGGTAAGAAAAGGACAACATTAAACCATGGTATCTCGTATACATCTGGAGATGTTGTGTACTGTGGCATTCTCGAGAGATATTGGAGGTCCGATACCCAGGATGTTGAACATGTGTTGTGTTTTCTTCACATGTGATTGGTATGATCCAACTGATGGTAGAGGTGTCAAATTAGACAAATTTGGCGTAACTTCGATAAACTCTCATATAAAACTTAGGAAATAAGATCCTTCCATTGTTGCTACACAAGCAAATCATGTACAATTCTCGTATTCAATTAATTAAGTTTAATATTATTCTAAGTATTACATATTTATTCTTAACAAATGTGCAGGTATCTTACATTAGGTACCCACATATCTCAGCTCGGAACGACCCTTGAATCACGGTAACACAAGTAAATCCTAGAATAATTATAGAACGCGTTTATGAGCAAGAACCGCTACAACCAATTGGATATAGTTCAATAGTTGAGTTTCAACCTTTAATGGACATCAATTTTGTGGTGGACTTCACATTGTTCGGTGATTTAGATGTCGTTATACATGACGTGGACAATGAGTGTGGTAACGAATTTGCAGATGACATAGATTCTTCTCCATCAGATTATTCATCATCATCAGAGTAGATTAAAATTATAATAATGTTCTATGCTTTTATAGTTTTTGTATTGTTTCAACTTTTCTAAAGAATAACTTTGAATTCTAATTATCTTTTGAAACCATAAGACTTTTTAACTTCATAAGTATGAAAACATAAGTTTTAAAATAATAAGCATTTCATTTACTGAAATCATAAGCATTTATGTATAACCATGAAACAAGTTTAAAAATAAAAAATTTATATTTACTTAAGGTTATATGTCAGAAATCCGTCAGTATTTCAAACCCTAAACATGTGTTTCAAGAATTTTAAATAATTATATGATTATCGTAAACATAAGAATTGATAAATTGATATAGTTCTAGACTTGTAAAAAATCTCAACTAGTTATTCTGAAAATATTTTATCAAACTACATAACATAGGATGATTATAACCGAATGATAAAAAAGAAATTCCGAACTCTATGTCTAAGCAAATGTCTTAAGTCTACTCATATCATTGTAGTACTTAAGATATCAATCTAATTTAGAGATGCAATCAACACATTAGAACTTAGGAGAATTTTATTTAGTCTAAGCCAAATAGGATAATTGGTTTAAAACTAACAACCTAATAAATATAAAGCATAAAAGAAATATAAAGTCAACAAAAGTCAAAAAAGCAAGAGTCAACAGAAATTAAGAAAAGTCAACAACAAATTAAACTTGAAATTAACAATAAAAAGCTAAGCAAATGGGTAAAGGTTATTGATTCAGGTTATCAAATGATATCTTATGATGCTTAATGCTAATCTTTGGCCTAGGATTCCCCTAATTACACTAATCCACTTTCATGGCACTAATCATTTTCCTAATCATGCAATTAAAACAATTTCTTGGATAATCATACAATTATTAAGCATTAAGTTATAATCCATCTTAAACCACTAAACTAACTAACACATCTTTCGGGCAAAATTTTTCCTATGATCTAAACTTGAGTGATCAAATCAAATATAGCATTAAGAATATCTATTGAGTGAAGATCTGCACTATTTAAGTCCTAAAAATCACATTCCATCTCCTAATCACCATAATCTACCTAACCCATTTTCTCAAAAGAACTACTCACTAATCATGGAGAAAACACAAGATCTAAGGATAGAAATGTGTTGAATCATGATTAGAAGAAGAAAATAGAAGAAGATTCACAATCAAAACAAAGATTCAAACTTAAAATAAACAAAAATCCAAAATATTTACAAAGTGTTCTTATGAAAATCAAAAGTTTAAAAGATCAGATGATTCTCTAAAATTAGGTTTAAAAAGCTTATATAGTCTTCTAAAATGGCGTTGGGTTAACCCAAAACACTTGGGTTAACCCAATTGGAAATGGCTCAAGACTTGAAAAAATGCTGAAATTTTTTACATATTTTGGCTCTTTACCGGTTTGCACAAACCGGTACCAGTCTCTGGTTTTTGCAATTGTTTTGTGCCGTTTGGCTTGCCTGGTACACCAAACCGCTATGTGCTTCAGAGTCCATAACTCTCTCACATTTTAAGCTATAGTGTCATGCAATATCTCTTTGGAAATTTGATTCAAAGGTCGACAACTTTTAGAAAGAGTCTTCTTCTAATTCGCAGTGGAAGATGGTGTAAATGATGCATCTTTGGGACGGACAAGTTGGTGCTTCGAATCTAGCGGATCACAAGCTTTCTGGTTCATATCTTGAAATTCATTGGGGAGTTCAATGTGATTTTTGGCTTGTTGGAAAGTTTAAATGCATGACTACAATATACTTGAAGTTTCCATGATGAAATTTCCATTGTAAAATCCTCAAATCGCTTGATCTTTAAGGCTTGTTGTTATGATCCTTATTAAGTCCCCATTTTTGGCTCTTTTGTACCCAATACACAGCTCATTTGATTTCGTTCACCTTCAACACCTAAAACATGAATATGATATGAATATGCACCCTATATATGCCTAAATGAAAGTGAATCTACCTCAAATGAGTATGAATGAGAATTACATTAAGAACACAATATATCAACTCCCCCAAACTTATCATTTGGTTATCCTCAAACAAAAGAAAATGCAATTAAGAAAATAGAGGTTTGAAGGTGGAAGCTTAAAAACCAAAATATTAAACCAAAGTCTAGTGAACCAGCATCTTAAACATGATACATAATCATTCCCAAACTAGTATCCCTACTCATCAAATCATTCATGAATTTTTCGCTATTCGGTCTATTACTAAAGGCAAGCTATCCACTTGTCTAGTCGAAGCTATCTTCCTACATTCAATTTTTCATAGGGGAAGCATGCTCGAATAGTTATTTTGTAGGTTTTAATTGGTAAGGTTGAAAGGGAATTCCAATGCATCAAGAGAAGGGTTACACACAATCGTTGGGTTATCACTCAAAGGGAGTGATTGAATTAGCAAAATCAAAATGAGACAAAGAGCAATGGGGATACTATCTCTCAACTATCATTTCTAATCATTCCCCAATTCTCAAGTCTTATTGTACCCATCTTCCGAGAATTTTAACCATCCTTTTTAATTTCAGAACTTCCCAAACAACCCTTTCTTTCTCATCTTTTTCACTTTAGGCTTTTACTTTTCTCCACTAGATTCTTCATTCTTTCCCCTTATACTCATTTCAATATGCACTAGATTTTTTTGAATCTTTTATAACTTAGGCTATTCTTTTCATTCTTGAAATTTTCTCTAGCCTTTCCTTTTTACGCAACTTAGAGCTTTTCTTTCTTAAAACTTAGGGATTCTTTACTCTTTACTTTCAACACTAGTCAAGAGTAGTCATTCTTTCTTAAACTCATCAGATCCTTTTTCCTTATTCACCAAACATCTCCCTTTCAAGTTTAGACTACTAAACCACTTCTACCCTTATCCCTTTACAATAATAATTAGAACCCTTTTTATAGCTAAAAGCTCCAAAACTATTAAGATCTTCCCAATACCCAATATTTCTTTTCCTAACTACCCTTCCTAAGTGCTAGATGATATTATCAATCTAGCTAAATGGAAGCTTGTCAATTATCGCCATTTACTCTTGAGTTTTTGTCGATCAATCATTAAAGTAAAGAAACTCGCAAGTGTTTTAGTAATTTGTTTTTAAGGTGGAGAGGAAAATCATCTTACAAATAAGAATGACCGGTTTAGCCACAAGTGTTTTAGGATTTTGAGTGACTAAATCGTTTTTAAAATGATTAAGCCTTCAAACACACTAAGATAGTTATTAAGAAAGCTAATTAGTAATTCAAATTAAGTCCAAATAGTAATGAAGATAACCTAGCGCTAGCAAGCTTCGAGAATATACCAATAGATTTTCCAACTTCAAGGTCCAACACATGAACTTCAAGACTTTTCATGACTACTAGAATGTTCAATCTTATTCATCACACTTGAGATGCTAATTCAAAAGGCAAGAACTTAAACTTTACAAGGCATTATCATCATTGGCTTGCTATGCGAAAGATGCAACCTAAAATGAGGCTAGATTCAACCTAAAATATGCACAAGATGAAACTATATGCAATACTTTTGCAGATTTATAAATATTTTGATTTTTACGAATTTTTGCAAACCTTAACTATTCAAAATGCAAATGCATGATAGATCAAAAATCAAAACTAATTTAAATACGGTTCCTCCCCCAAACTTAATTTACACAGTCCCTTGTGTGAAATAGATTTTAGAGAACTGAACGAAAATAAGAGAAGTAAAATCTAGAATGCATGTATTTACAAAGGTGTCAAAGTCTACCTTAATCATAGCGGGTGTTGGATAAACCTTAGGATTCTTGCTTGCAATTTTTTTTCCTTTTTCAGCCCTAGATGCCTTGAGGCTCGGTTTTTTCAAACCCGGTACTTGAAACTGGTATACATCCTTGAGCCTTGAGTTCACCACAAAACCTGCACACATCAACGCTCAAACCATCTCAAAAGTTGACATACCCAAAATATACCAAAATAAATTTGAAAACTAAAGGAAAAAATTAAATTTAAAGGATATGTACAAATGATAGACATGGGATTCCCTCCCAAGTGGGCTTGTTTTAAGTCTTTAGCTTGACTTGGGAACACAACTTGCTAATCATAAGAATCAAAAGGTTGAGCCAATGCACCTTTAGTCCTTCTCCTATTAGTGCAATAGAAAAAATACATAAAGAAATACAATGTTTCCCATCATAAAAGAACAAAAATCCGGGCAAAGAAGTGTACGATAAAGGTGGCATGTTTCATGGATTTGTCTTCGATTACTAGATCCTCACGAGGTTCAAATGCATTAGATTAAAAGATAAAATTAACTCAAGTTTAAACGAGTTCAACACAAAGTTGTCAACTTCATCTCCATCAATCATGTAAAACACATCATTATCACTTCTAAAACTCATCTCACCCTTAGGAGTTTTTAAATCATTTAAGATATTATCTATGTCAAGCACATCTCCTAGACCAGAATGCTAAAGAAGTGGATTAAAATCCATATGCATTAAAAATCGTAATTCGAGATCCTAAATGTCATAACATACTCCATCGTAATCCCTAGTAAGGCTTTCAAACCTCGAATTAGCTAGCTTATAAAGAAACACATATCAATTCATAACATCGATCAAGAAGCATGTGTGTATGTAAGCTAGAACTTACATCTTCACTACTAAGCATGTAACAATTTTCATTCACATCAAATTAAGAGTTTAACTCATGTGTACCTTCTAGTTGGCATGGTAGAACCCAATCGATTACCTCTTAGAGGCTAACAACTACCATTAACTCTCTACACGTGAGCTCTCTACCCTCAAATGCTACTCGTTGTGAGATAAGATTCAATCAAATCTTAACAGCTAAATCACTCCTTGCCATTGTTGGATTTTCTTTTTCAAGAAGAGCCAACTCTACTTTTTGTTCTAGGGTAAGCACGTTCTCATCAAATGGTGGGTTCTCCTCATATTGCTCCTCCTTAATATCCTCTTCAAATGTGTCTTCATGTAGCCAATCATTGTAGTCCATTGCCATCACTCTATCTCAAAGTAACTAAAAACTTAAAGACCTTATTCCCAAACAAATTCAAAATCCTAATGGTTAATCGAGATCCTGAAATGGAAATAGCGCCAATTTTGCTAACTCTATGTCTAAGCAATTATCTTAAGTCTACTCATAACATTGTAGTACTTAAGATATCAATCCACTTCAGAGATGCAATCAACACATTAGAACTTAGGAGAATTTTATTTAGTTTAAGTCAAATAAGATAACTGGTTTAAAGCTAACAACCTAATAAACATAAAGCATAAAAGAGATAAAAGTCAACAAGTCAAACAAAAAAAGTCAACAGCAAATTAAACCTGAAAATTAACAATAAAAGGCTAAGCAAATGGGTGAAGGTTATTAATTCGGGTGATCAAATGATATCCTATAATGTTTAATGCTAATAATTAATGATAATCTTTGGCATATGATTCCCATAATCAAACTAAACAACTCTCATGAAACTAATCCTTTTCCTAATCATGCAATTAAATAATCTTTTGGATAATCACATAATTATGAAGCATTAAATTCTAATCCATGTTATAAACTAACTAACACAATCCCTTGGCTAAGTCTCATTTAGTAAACAATGTTTGGTTGGGAAATTTCATCGAACACCTTTCGGGCAAAATTTCCCCTGTGATCTAAACTTGAGTGATCAAATCAAATATGGTCTTAAGAATACCTATTGAGTGAAAATCTAAAATATTTCAGTCCTAAACATCACATTCCATCTCCTAATCATCCTAATCTACCTAACCCATTTGCTCAAATGAACTACTCACTAATCATGGAGAAAACAGATAGAAATGTTTTGAATCATGATTAGAAAAATAAAGTAGAAGAAGATTCACAATAAAAAAGATTCAAACTTAAAATAAACAAAGATACAAAATATTTAAAAATTATTCTTAAGAAAATCAAAATTTTAAAAGAAAAGATGATTCTCTAAAATTAGGTTTAAAAAGCTTATATGGTGTCCTAAAAATGTCATTGGATTAAACCAAAACACTTGGGTTAACCCAATTGGAAATTGATCAAGACTTGAAAAAGTGTTGAAAATGTTGACTTTTTGGCTTGGTAGTGCAAACCGGTACACCAAACTGGTAATAGTCTCTGGTTTTTGCAATTGTTTTGTGCGGTTTGGCTTGCCTAGTACAACAAACCGCTATGTGCTTCGGAAAGCTGACTCAAATAATAACAACTTCTATGAAAGATTCTTCTCCTAATTCGCAGTGGAAGATGCTGTAAATGATGCATCGTTTGGGCGGACAATTTGGAGCTTCGAATCTAGCGGATCACAACTTTTCTGGTTTATATCTTGCAATTCTTTAGGGCATTCAAGGTGATTTTTGGCTTGTTCGAAAGATTGAATGCATGACTACAATATACTTGAAGTTTCCATGATGAAATTTTCATTGTAAAATCTCCAATTCGCTTGATATTTAAGGCTTGTTGTTATGATCCTTATTAAGTCTTCATTTTTGGCTCTTTTTTACCCACTACACATCTCTTTTGATTTCATTCACCTTCAACATCTGAAAAATGAATATGATATGCAAGAGCATCATATGTATGCCTAAATCCAAGTGAATCTACCTAAAATGAGTATGTAATGAGAATTAAATTGCAATAAAAACACAAGATATTAACGAAAAATGTTTCTGAACTTATAATATGATAAACCCTAACTTCAAAAATTATTAAACATGAAAACATGAAAGTTGTTATCGTGTTCAATTAGTAATGGAGTATAACATTTAATGTGTAACCATTCGTATGTATTCGGAACCGTAATCATCAAAACCAAAAAATAAACCCTAAATGAATCCCTAAACGTTGTTTTAGTCAGTTATATTTTTGTCAGTTCTTCCCTAATACTAACGGATTATTGACGGTCTTCATAAGAATCTTTTAGTAAATTCAACCAATTATAGAACAGGCATTTCTAACGGGTTTAATCCGTCAGTGTGCCGTTAGACATACTGACGGCGTACTGACGATTTAAGGGATTTTACAGCCTTGCAACTTTCCATAATTTTGGAAACTTGCGTATCTCAAATTTTTTATTTCTGACGAGGAACTGACGGATTTACCCATCATTCGAATATATATTCGAAAACTAGACTCTTCTTCTTCATTTTTCACACAAAACGAACAATCCAAACTTTCATGTAAGTTATATTAGCTAGATTTAAGTTGATTTTGAAGTTTTTGATCTTTTTGAACGGTTAGTTTAGGAGATTTGAGTAGTTTAGAGTTTTAGAAATGTTTGAGATTTTTCTTGCATTTAGAAGTTTTTAGGTTGTTTGTAGTTATGATTGTTTGTAGTTATGGATGTTATGATTGGTGAATATATGATTGGAATGGGTAAGAAATGTTAAGAGTTTAGGGATTTGGGTTTTGAGAAGTTTTGATATTTATTAGTGATGATTGTTAGGGTAAATTTTGTGTTTTTTTATGTTTACAAATGTTTAGGATTAAAAGTTTTAATTATTTTTGTTGTTTTGATGTTTAGCGAGTAACTGCATATTTATATGTTTTGATGTTATGGGATTAACTCCATATTTATATTTATAATAAAAAACTTTTATAGATTTAAAATTAAAATACAAAATAAAATTAAAAGTATTAAAATTATTATATTATATTTAAAATTAATATTTTATATATTTTAAAGTATAAAATTTAAAGTACAATCCTTAAGTTATAGTGTAAAAATTAAATTTGTTTACCAATTTTAATTTTGAACGAACGTAATTTTAGTTATTATGGTCGTTTTTGCATATGCCGACGTGATTTTTCACGATTCTTTAGAGGGAAGACATATTGGAGAGTCTTCCTCAAGCCCGTCCACTGCGGCATCACTGCCCTTGGTGTTTCAGACACCACCGCCACCATTTCAGCAGCCACTGCCTCATCAACCATCGTAGGGACCGCAACCACCTCCGCAGCGACTGTCACTCGAGGAGCTTTTGGTCCAACCAAAATGTTAGCAGTTGCCCCTATTGGATCCCTATGGAGGGAGGGGACGACGTGGTTTCCTGTTTCAGATAACGGGATCATGAAGTGCATCATGAGAATGGTGCACAATCTTCTTCTTGTCGCGTACCCTAAATTTGTAGATATGGCACCCGCGGATCAGGACTATTGGTTTTACAGCTTCGCGGTAAGAACCTTAATTCCGATAGGTTCAATAAATTTTAACATGATTCAACATTACTAATCTTAACTTTTAAAATCATTTAGCAAGAATTCAACAAAAACCTTGCGAATACAAATTTAGTGAAGAAGGCGTTCAAGAGTAAAGTGGGCAGGATTTTCAGTAACTATTTGTACGCCTAGAAGGATACATGGATGCATCAAGGGAAGAGGCATAGCGGGATGCCTGAGGCACTCCTACATAACTAAATCACGTATTTGAGCAAACAAGAGACTCAAATCTTATCCCAAAGGAACAAGGAGAACCGACTGAGCGAACTTGAGGGTAGGGGGATCGTGACAACGAACTCTGGTGTGAAGAGCTCGATCACCCGGCACGATGATATGGTATGATCGTTTAGTATAGTAAATTTTTATATTTCAAACAAATAAATTTGAATTGAACTTTTCATTTTGAATAGAGGCGTAAGACTGGCCATGACCTGTACGAATTGAATTTATAGAGTATCTTCACACCAACAAGAAGTCCAAACAGATCTAGGACCCGCTTGCTCGGGAATTGGTCGAGACGTCTAAAAAGTGTTTCAAAGATATCCGGTCTACTCAGCTCACACCACATGAAGATGACATACCATGAGATTGTCTTTGAGGTAAGTAATATTTACATTTAATTACATACTATTGCATATTGTTTATACTAATACAATGTTTTTTTCCAGGAAACAAACACTACAAGAAAACAGGCCAAGATTGACGGACAATCCCGTCACTTGCCCGTCAGAAACAGCTGTTTTTGACGGCTAACTGACGGAATGTGTCTGTCAGTCCTAGAGCGTCAATAATGAATATTCGTCAGTAATTACTGACGGATTACTAACAGATTATTACTGACGGATTTTGTAACGGATATATCCGTCAATAATGTTCTGTCAATATTCCGTCAGTAGTTATTAACGGACATTTATTGACGGATAATTTTTGAGGGATATATCCGTCAGTTTATGTCCATCAATAGCCCGTTAGTTATTACTGACAGACTATTGACGAATTTTAAATATTTTTGTTATTTTTTTTGAATAATAGTAAAAATATTTTAAATAAAATTAAAAAATAATAATAAAAATTTATAAAATAACAAAATTATATTAATAAAAGTATGTCATATTACAAAACCGAGCCGTCCTAATATCGCCTCTATCGTCTCCTGCATCTTTGCCAATCGGGTCTGATCCTCTTGACGCGCGGTCACCAAATCCTCTACCGTCTTCTTCACGGTCTCCACTTTAGCTTCTTTTCGCCGCTTCTCCTCGTCCTGATTGGATCTCTCGCTCCTAGAGGTCCTGGATACAATATTAGGCCATGTTCCCATGTCCGTACACGCGCCCCTTCGACGTCTTTGTCGTCTGAAAACAACCAAATTAAATGTTAGACATAGAAATAATGAAACATTTAAAAATTTAACTTATAGAAAAACTTACCTCTTACTGCATGTCAAGCGGGATATCCTCACCCTCGTGTGTCTGCTGAGTCGCCCGCATGTCGTCTATAATCCTCTTAGTCGTCTGAAGCACATCCTTAGCTACGGGATCCTAAACCTGTCATGTCTTCCTGTTGGTGTGAATATCCTCCATTAGCTCGAGAGGGGTCGGTCGCCGCCCCAATTGACGGTAACCTAATTTCCGTCAATAATCTATCAGTTATTACTATATAAGGTTTAGGGATTTGTTTAAGGTTTGGTTCTACGAATGTGTTGTTACGGTTATATAACCAACTTAATGATGATATAATTAATATCATAATGCACTAATATAATTGCGAAATTGATAAATCAGTTTTTTGCATTTACAAATTCAAATCTATATCGATAAACGTCTTATAAGTTTATGATTAATTTCGTTCATAATGGTTCTATGTAATCTAGGTTCAAATTTTTTTTTCTACACTCGATTGAATTACTCTAATTCTTTTACAATATTATAATGTGTATTAAGTTTTAACCTAGAGTGCAAAATTCATAAAATTGCATTAGAAATCCCTAAACCTCATATACTCATAACTGACGGATTACTGACGGATGGCCAATACCCGTCAGTAATTCGTCAGTTATGAGTATATGGGGTTTAGGGATTTGTTTAGGGTTTGGTTCTATGAACTTGTTGTTATGGTTATATAAGCAACTGAATAATAATGTAATAAATATCATAATGCACTAATATAATCACGAAATTGATAAATCGGTTTTTTTGCATTTACAAATTCAAAACTATATCGATAAACGTCTTATAAGTTTTTGATTAATTTCGTTCATAATTGTTCTATGTAATTTAATTTCAATTTTTGTTTTCTACACTCGATTGAATTACTCTAAGTCTTTAATGTTTATTAAGGTTTGACCTATAGTTCAATGTTCATAAAATTGCATTAGAAATCCCTAAACCCTATATGAGGTAACTGACAGATTACTGACGAGTATTGGCCTTCCGTCAGTAATCCGTCAATAATAGACGGGTTGGCAATTATCCGTCAATAATCTGTCACTTTATTATTGACGGATTAGTGACGGATAATTTGCAACCCGTCAGTAATCCTTCAATAATTTAGTTTTTAATTTTTTATTATATATATATACATATATGTATCTATATATATATATATGTATACTTATATTAAGCTCTCAAGTTGTCACTTGTTTTTAAATATGTTACAAGTTGATCATTTTGTAATAATAAAATTTAGTGTAAAAAATGTCGAATCCACAAAGAAGATGATGTCGAATCTACTAAGAAGAAGTTATAAATATTTTGTACATTCATATATATTACAGAAAATGTCCACTTTGACAAATAAAATGTCGAATCTACTAAGAAGATGATGACGAATAATCCGATGGTGAAGAATTTGTGTCATAACAAATTCGTCACCCGAGCCATCGTCTACGTCATGAAAACCACATTAGATCACCGAACACCATGAAAACGACGACAAGATTAACATCCATAGCATGTGGTATCGGTGCTAGTACACCATCACCAATTGGTTGTAGAGGGTCCTGTTGTGAAACTCCTTCTATGACACTTCTAGGATTTACTTGCGTCACCTTTATCCAAGGATCGTTCCGCTGACTTAAGCGTGGGTACTTAATGTAAGATACCTACATATAATGAAGTTCAACATTTATAACTATGTAATAGATCTTAAAATATAACTCATGTTAAGAAAAAGTTATACATGATCCGCTTGTGACGCGAGAATGAAGGGATCGTATGTTCTTAATTTTCTGCGTGAATGTATCGAAGTGACACCGAATTGGTCTACTTTGACACCCCTACCATCGGTTGGATCATACCAGTCACACAAGAAGACAACGCAACACAAGTTCAATATCCCCGGGTATTGGACCTTCAATATCTCACGAAGAAATCCATAGTACACCACATCACCAGAACTGGATGATATACCATGGTCCAAAGTCATCATACCACTATCTGATTGGTGAACCTTAAAGGCGTATCCTCTAGGAAAATACCTCGGGTGGGATGTAGCATTGTTGGTCGGCCCGTTCAGAATTTTAAGCAACCAAGATGGAAATATGCGACCAATGGAGACCTCACTTCTAACCTATATTTGTAAACGTTAGAAATAAACCAGCAATTATAAAATTTAAAGTTAATTTCATTTTATGGAACACTTACAAAATGTGGTAGCCAGTTTTGGAAATCAATTTTTTTATGAGCTTGCAATTCCTCTTCAGACTTATCATGAACGTATTCCCGGATAAGTGCCATGTAGATCCTATATAGTTTGAATAAGTACAAGATGTGTAAAGAATTTAGTAACTAACATTTTTAACATTATTGTTAAAATGTTTACCTTTCGAACTCCAATATTTCTTTGCAATTAGTGAGGATATATATATATATATATATGGAGGTGTTTCCACTCCTGTTGTGTAAGCCGGCGAGTCTTGCCTTTTCCGCAAAGTCGACCGATTTGCTGAAACACATTTGGGGCATAAATAGGATACATAGCATGTTGACCACCATCATCATGTCGAGAGGTTCTTCGGCTCTTTTTCTGGACATTTATTGGAAAATAATACTCTGCAAAATTTGCAGCCTATTCATTAATGTTTTGTGCGACAATAGAACCCCCGACTTTTGCAAGATTTTTCACCTTCTTCTTCAAATGGAACATATACATCTCGAAGGGATACATCCACTGATATTGAACTGGTCCGCCTAGTAATGATTCACGAGGAAGATGGATCGAAAGATGTTCCATAACATCGAAGAATGACAGTGGAAAAATCTTCTCCATATTGCAAAGGATCATTGGTATGTAATCCTGTAAAATGGAAAGACCGTCAATGGTAAGTGTCTTACGGCTAAGGTCGCGGAATAAATCCCCAACCGCAAATGCAAAAACCATTTATGTATTAGATAATTACAATAGAAAAGTAAATTAACACAATCAACTAAGTAAATACATGCAATGGTCTCGTGGACATTTTTCGGTAGGAGATATGTAAACGCAAATGGAAGAAGGCATTGCATCACTACATGACAATCATGGCTTTTCATTCCAATGAACTTGCCTTCGCCTATATCAACAAAATTCCTCAGATTAGATGCATACCCATATGAGAATTTAACCCTATGAATTATCCAGTCGAAGAACTCATCCTTTGCATCCTTAGATATCCTAAACGCTGGAATTGGACACGTTCCATCTTCTGTGATGTGAAGCTCAAGTCGACAACAAATATCGGGCAAGTCTAATCTAGACTTCAGATTGTCTTTCGTCTTCCCTTGCACATTTAGAATAGTGTTCATTATGTTGTCAAATAAGTTCTTCTCAATGTGCATCACATCTAGGTTATGTCGCAACAAATGAGTTTTCCAATAAGGAAAATCTAGAATATGCTTTTCTTTTGCCAATTATGATTCTCTCCTGAACCATAGACATTTCCATGTCCATTCCCACCAACATTAACATCATTGGTACTATAAACACCAAATCCACTCATTTGGTTTAATAGCTCAGTGCTTTCATATTCAGGTGGTGGACCTTCAACACATCTTTTCTTCGTGAATAACGTAGTTGATCGACGATATGGATGATTTTGGAGAAAAAACTTTGGTGACAATCAAACCAACATGTTTTTCTTCCATTATTTAGGTGAAATGAGTTGGTGTCATCGGACAATATGGACATGCTAGTTTCCTGTGAGTTGTCCATCTAGATAACATTACATACGCTGGGAAATTGCTTATAGTTCACATAACGACCACACACATCTTAAAAAAATTTTGTAGCGACACATCATAGAGCCCCTCCCCATGTTCCCATAATATGTTCAACTCATATATTAATGGTTGCAAAAACACGTCAAGCGCTCATTTTGGATGATCCGGCCCAGGTACAAGCACATACGGAAATAGAAACTCTCGGTTCATACACAAAGATTGTGGCAAGTTGTAAGGTGTCAGTATTACTAGCCACAGAGAGTATTGTCTACCATGCTTCCCAAAAGGGCTGAAACTATATGTACTTAATCCAAGATAAACGTTGCATTTCTCATATGCAAAATCCGGATATGTAGTCTGAAAATGACGCCAAGCTTCTGCATCAGAAGGATGTGTAATCTATCCATCAAATCTATGCTCAGCATGCCAACTCATTGCCGCAGCTGTTCTGTGAGACTGATACAACCTCTTCAACCTATCTATTAGTGGCAAATACCACATCCTCTTGTAAGGCACAAAAACTCTACCGCATATATCCTTATACCTTGGTTTCTGACAATATCAACAACTTGTCCGGGTTTCATCGCGTCTCTAATAGATCATACAGTTGTCGATGCACACATCTATAACCTCATACGGCAATCCAAGCCCCTTTACAAGTTTTTGTATCTGGTAATATGAACCAGGAGCAGTGTTATTCTCTGGAAAGACATCTCTCACAAAATTCGCAATTGCGTCAACACAATCCTCAGCCAAATTATAATATGTCTTTAACCCCATCAACCTACTTGCAGAGGATAAATGAATGACCATCTCTACATCCTTTATATAATGGCTGATTTGCTGCATCTAGCATACCAAAAAACCGTCTTGCTTCTAAATTAGGTTTTACATTTAAACATGCGCCATTTCTATAGTTTCTCTATAAACATCATTAACCATTTGAACTATAGTTGCCCCAAAACCTAATCCCGTCCTATGTTCCTCTATCCTATCGGCCAATGGTTCGCTAGCGCTACTACTACCAACATCAGCAGGTCTTTTTCCATGGAAATACCAAATCTTATACCCCGACAATAATCCATTACAATAAAAGTGATTCCATACTAAATATATCCTAATATTATGAGAATTCCGACATAAAGTGCATGGAGATTTTAACTTATGACTACTTTTTGCCTATGGTTGTCGACATGCGATCGCCATGAATTCGCAAACGCCACATGCATATTCGTCGTTTAAAAGGTTTGTGTCTTCATTCATCCGTTCACCATCCATCCAAGATCGAAAATATGGAGTAGACATTGTTTTAAGATTGTTTGTGATGTTGTGAATTGAGAATGAAGCCCATGGTTTATATAGAATACCTATCTAACGGATTACTGACAAATTTATCCGTCAGTAAGTGTCAATATATCTGTTTCCAACGGCTTCAAACGGCTACTTTGTACCGGTTATATAAACTGACGGATATTTTAACGGATATAGCCGTCAATAATATGTCGTCAGATATTCATAAAAAATCTGTCAGTAATTACTGACGGACTAGAATTCGTCAGTAATTATTGACGGAATTTCTGACGGACGATGGCGTCAGAAATCCGTCAATAGGCCGTCACTTATTACTGACGGATGTTTATCCGTCAGAAAGTCCGTCAGAATACTCTCTGTTTTCTTGTAGTGAAAGAAGTTGAAGGGCCGCATGTACGGGTTCAAGAACATGGCCGGATACTGTTTTCCTGGATCACGATCTCGAGGTGCAAGGGATTCTCTCAGAGAGGAGGAAATGAGGAAGAAAGACGCGGAGTTGGCGGCCGAGATGAAAGCTGCAGAAGTGGAGCGCGACGCTCAAATTAGGCAGATGAAGGAAGATTAGCATCGGATGCAGGCCGAGATGCAGGCCAAGATGGATGCTATTATGGATCAGGTCAACCNGGGGGGGGGGGGGGGGGGTTCCAGGGGTTCGTAGATATATTTTTATTTATGTCTATTTTAGGATTTTATAACTATTTCGAATCTTAAATTTATGAATATTTTGATTTTTTTATTTTATTTTTTATTACTGTTATGAATTTTATTTTTATAATTATTTATTTCTTTTAAATATAATTTAATAATTAATAATTTAATAATTAAAAAAATAATTACTATTTTTTATTTTATTTTTAAATAAAGATCCGTCAATAATCCGTCACTATTACAGACGGGTTACTTAGGGAATATTACTGACAGTTTATTGACGGTAAATTTACTGACATATTACTAATGGATATATACTGACGGATTACAGACGGACTTTTAACTAATGGATACAATCCATCAGTATTTATTACATCGGTAATCTATTTCTATTACTAACGGATTTACTAACAGATTTCAATTATCGTTCATCTATAACCGACGGATGGAAACCGTTAGTTTTGCGTCACTATCTCCTTTTACTTATCTTCTAATAGGTTGGTTTTGCACTTTTTTCTTCACGGGGCGGTTACACTTTATTGTAGGTTGACTTTTTTAGTATATTTGGGCAATAATTTTTTTTATAGAAACCCTAAAATTATTAAATCTCTCACTAACATTTCTTTTTGTTTTCACTACAAGAAACAATTACTTTGCAACTCAGAAAGTAGTCATAAAGTGGTCGTAAAACAAGAGTAGTCCTAGGTTTAAGTGCATAACTTGTTATATGTGAAACCATTAAGTGTTTATGAATCTATATAAATATTTAATGTTGAAAACATTTTCAAGGGTTATCATAATTGTTACTTTGATGACACTTATAATTATTTGATACAATCATTTTATAAATGTTTAATTTGGGATTTTAAATTTCATATTATTAAAAATTTGTATCAATAGTTGTAAAATAGTCACAAATTGATGCGCATCAGTCACAATGAATGTGTCATTAGAAAGTATAAACAACAAATATATAAAATGTTCCAGTCTTATATTTGAGACAGATTTTCGACTATATGCCAAATTGTTTATTAAAAAAAAAAAAAAATTATGCATCGCTTAAGAATAGAACCTATGAATCGTAAATATATGTAAAGGGACATGACCACTTGGCCATGTATTTATCTTATATATTTATCAACAATACTAATATATTTCAAAATTTGAAACTAATTTGTCACTACACTATTAATTTTAATCAAAATATTTTATAGGATCATATAAACCGTCAGTTAAAACATATTGATATTTCGAAGTTATATAAAACATTAACTACAATATTTTTATTTTTAGAAGGTATAATCAACTAATTTTATAATATTAGTTTTGTTAATGTTAGGGTTAAGTGTTTAACTTGTTTTATGTTAAAACATTAAATGTTCGTGGATCTATATAAATATATAATACTGAAACCTGTTTTAGGGGTTATCATAATTTAACTGTTACTTTGATGACATTTATAATTACTTGATACAATCATTGATAAATGTTTGATTTGTGATTCTAAATTTCATTTAATTAAAGATTTGTAGCGATTGTCGCAAAATAGTCACAAATTGATGGTAAATCAGTTACAATACAACTTTAAATTTGAAATTGATTTGCGAATACATGCAAAACAAAAAAAGTTTTTTTTATGCATCACTTTGCAAATCAAACATATGAAACATGTGTATGTGTATAGGGACGGACCACATACTTATCTCGTATATTAGTTTCTATTTTTGAAAGTAGTCGCAAATCTATCTCAAATTTAAAACTGATTTGCGGCAACACTATTTATTTTTGTCAAATATATTTTTTAGGATTATATTAAACATCAACTAAAACATTATAAATTTTAGAAGTTATATAAACATCAACTAAAACATTTTGATAGAAGGTATATAAAACATCAACGAATTTTATAATACTGGTTTTGTTAATTATAGAGTTAAGTATTTAACGAAAACATTTCCTTTTGTATGGATCTATGTAAGTTTTTAATATTGCAACAGTTTTTGAGGGTTAGCATGATTAATGTTACTTTGATGAAATTTATAAATACCTGATGTATTACTTTAAGACTAATGCATTATTTAACAAAGTAGTTGCAAATAAGTCCCAAAATATGCTACAAATTTGTGACTACATAAAATAGTTGCAAATTAGTCATAGATTTTGCGATTATTTTGCATTTTTGTGTTTTCGAAATTTTTTTAGACTAATTTATGAATGTTGAGTTAAAGCGACAAATTAGTTATAGATTAATTTTTATGACATAATCTTTAGATCAAAAGATATATTCCATATAAATAAATATACATAAATTTGATACTCATCTTGAAATTTAGTTATCATTTTTTCCAAATAACTTTCTTTATACATAATCTTTCCGCGTGAAATATAGATACATGATGCATAAAGATATGTTGAAGTATATGTATTTAGGAAAGATGATTGTTATTTTGAAAAAGCATCGACCACCACCATAATATATGGAATAAGAGATGATATTCAACTTAGTACAAAGTAAATAAGTCCGAAATAATTCAAACATAAAACATTACTTGAAAGTCCATAATATCCAACAGAACAAACTACTAGATTTGAACAGAATCCCATCAGAAACATTCAATAGTAATCCATTCGTTACCTTTTGGAAGTTCCATTAGTTTGGCCACTGCCGCTTCTATCTCCAATTTATCGGTTGCAAGAACAGATGATGTCTTGATCATAATCTTCTGGGTCACCATTTTTTGTGTTACAAGTTGTGAAACTAACCCAAATTCTTCTTTATTCGAACCTCTAAAATTATGCATCCACACAGTCTTCACGCGGAACTTTGCATCGAGAAATAAAGTCTTGTCATCTTTTGTTCCGCAAATTGAAGATTGACCTTCTTCCTTAGGAACATTGCTATGCTATATATATATATGTATAGTATATATATATATGTATATCAGAATTATATATATACGAACACTTATAATAAAAAGATATAGAAAATTGATATAACTCTATCAAACTAGAACTGGAGTATAAAAATGAAATATGTACCTTGAAAAAGATCTCAAGCTCTCTCATTTTTCCATTCCAGGCTCCTAAGACTTGATTTAGCATGTAAACTTCTACGGGATTAGTCAAATCAAGACCAACCGCCAAATATTGAAACCACCGCAAGTAGTTGGTATTGGTCAATATGAAGTCATGAGCGATGTTTTGTTTATCCTTCATTTCATTAAAACACAGTTAACAAGCCAAAAAACATGTTAATTAAATATATAAGCAAGGCATGGTTTGTGGTAGTACCTGAGCATCGTATGAAATATTGTAGCTTATGTAGCAAAGCGTTTTCGGGTTTATACAATATTTCATTAGTCTAGGGGCATTGAGGACGATGTTATCAGTCCTTATCATAAGATAGCCAATGGAGAAAATATCGAGAAGAGCAGCAGACACATGAATGCTAATAAAAGAAATGGATGCAATATGCAAGAGCTTGAGGTTATCGTTATGTATCTTCAAGCAACCACTATGGCCCCGCCACGTGATTTCTAGTACCAGAATCTTAAGTAAGGGGCAGGATGCAACGACTGTGTTGAACATATCAACCTCACCAAACATATTTTCAAGAATGAGGGTTGTAAGATTATGGCAGTTGTTGAAGGCTTGTGCACTTGTCAAGTTGTATTGACACAGAGAGAGTGATTTGAGGGTTGCATGTGAGAATATGTTTGGGGACAAGATGAGCTCATGGGTTCCCACACAGTGGGTCATCGCGTTTTGGAGCGTCAGCTCTTTGGTTTGTTTCACATGAGTTAGTGATCGAGCCCAATTACTTTCCAGCGTACTGTCCTCTCCTGATGCTAATGTTAATGAGTAAGTGTAAATTTTGCAACTCTCCAGTCTGCCATTATGATTGTCAATAACCTAACCAAAAAAAACAAAAAAACATCAATCAGTTAGAGATTGGATTTCAATGAAATCAATTAAGAAATCTTACCGATAAAGAATTGTATGTGAACCTATTGCTCACCAATTAAAATCAAAGGATATATATATATATATATATATATAACTATTAATTGGAAATGAGGTAAGAGATTAAGTCTATGGATTATATTTTTGAATGAATATATCTATATATTTATATAACATCGATCACATAAATCACAATCTAGAGATTACATACTTATACTCTTCAAATCAGTTTATCATTACTCATCCAAACTGTAGTACAAATTTTCGCCCGAACTATCATTAGTTATAATTGAGTTAAATAGTGAATCTAATTAACTCAACCTTGGATATGAGTTTAGCGATGTAACGAGAACGAAGGATATCACATTCCTTGTTGTTGTCGACATTCTTTCTCATATCAAAGACAAGGAAAGGTATTTGCTTCCAAACACCAACCCATCGTCTAGACAACACACTTGTTCGGATAGCTTTCTCCGTCGATAATCTCTTTAGGATCATTAGCAACACATCGTCCGGAAGTGAGCTTATCCAATCAATCGTTTTAACCGGATTCACGCGCATCCTCTTGCTTCTTGCATCCGACGATAGTGATGATGGTGATGTAGCCCTAGATTTGATCGACAACGAAGTGGATAAAAGAGACATGATGAGAAGATGTGACTCCCTTGGATGTTGTTTTTCTGGCTGTTGTTTTTCTTACAATTAAAGCCCTAATTAATTTTATTTATTTATTAATTAAAACTGCCTTATGACATTAATTTTGGTAAATGGTGTCAAAATAGTTAACGTTGAATGCTTTCCTCTTTTAACATAGACTTTAAAGGGTACTATTTTATTTCTTTCCAATAGATAAATGTACAAAACATTGGCAAATGAGCAAGTGGCCTAATGGTAGTCACATCTGCATCTATTGCATCAATCAGGGTTCGAACCCTGCCGCTCTCAGTTGGGAGAGAACTACTTAGACACTAGGCTATGATGACAAAAAAAAAANNTTTATTTTTTTTTTTTTTTTTTTTGACTTCCTGTCAAAGAATCTACTCCAATTGGAACATTTTGTTGATAAACACATGAGTTGCGATATTCTAATTTAGTAGAATCTGATCATCTTTATTAATGTGCAGGTTAAGGTATTTATACAAAGAATGAAAAGATACCGAACACACCAAATCTTAACAATATATATATAATATATCGATGTATACTAATATTCCAATAACCTTCGTAAGACGCACACCCAGCTTGAAAACTAACTTATCGAAGATTGGTCGAGACAACGCCTTAGTGAAGAGATCAGCAACGTGCTCAGTCGTTGAGATATGCGGAATAGTGATAAGACCTTGAACTGCATCACGTACCTGATGACAATCAGACTCGATATGTTTGGTGCGCTCATGAAAAACTGGATTGGAAGCAATATGAATAGCCGCTTGGCTATCACAATGAAGAGGAATAGGACGAAGAGTAGACAGACCGAAAACTGAATGTAACGCATGAGCCATTTGATTTTTCGCAAAGCATATGCCACGGCCCGGTATTCCGCCTCTGCCGCGGAGAACCTGAAACGGTCTGTTGCTTCTTAGTCTTCCGAGATATAGGTGAATTTCCCAAATACATCACATATGCTGCGAGTGATCATCGTGTATGTGGACATGCTGCCCAATCGGAGTAAAAAAAACGATGTGAGCTGCAGATCACTATCGGCCCATAATAGAACACCATGAGCAGTGCCTTTCAAGTACCTCACAACTTGAAGTACATCGTCTCAATGTGGAACTAACAGTTCCTTCATGAATTGTGACAAGATATGCACAATATAACACAAATCAGGACGGTTAATTGTGAGGTAGATAAATCGTCCTACAAGTCAGCGATAACATCAGGCTCGACAAACACATCACCTATTGCAGAAGCAAGCTTATGATTGACCAACCGGAACCAAGGACGGTTTAGAACCAAGCAAGCCGACCTCTTGAACAATATCTAAGGCATACTTCCACTGAGACAAGAAGATACCCTCCTACAATCGCGAAACTTCAAGACCCAAAAAGTATTTCATTTTACCGAGGTCCTTCATCTTGAAGCACTTTTGAAGGTGAGCCTTGAAGCAACTGATAGCGGAGAGACTATTCCCAACAATGAAAAATTCATCCACATACACAAGTATATGTATTATCACGTCACTTGTAATCAACAAGAAGAGAGAATAGTCATGATAGCACTGTTTGAAACCATAAGCTTGTAGGGCTGATCTAAATTTCTAGAACAAACACCTAGGCGCTTGTGAAAGACCATACACCGATTTCTTTAGACGACATACTTTCGTTGATTAATTAGATTTAAATCTCGGAGGTAGCTGCATAAAGACTTCTTCAGTAAGATCACCATGAAGGAACGCATTATCGACGTCCATCTGATGAACCTCCCATTTCTTAGCAGCTGCAACTCCAAGCAAGAATCTAACAATGGTAATCTTAGCAATCGGTGCGGAAGTATCAATGAATTTCGTGCCATGTTTCTGACGGTTTCCAAGTGAACAAGTCGCGGTTTATATCGTTCAACTGTTCCGTCAGAGTTGAGTTTCACTTTGTCAACCCACTTGCATCTTATTTTCTTCTTCCCAAGAGGTACGTCGGAGAGATCCCATTTCTTATTGTGTGTAAAAGCATCAATCTCACTTACTTGTTGTTTAGTTACCTCTTTAAAATTTCTCGGTTCAACAATTTCAAATACCGCATTAGTGAAAGCGCGATGATTGTCTATAAAACCATTAGTTTTTAGATAGTTAGAGAGAGCATAGAATGATGTACCTAGGACCCGAAGATGAGTTCATTGATGTGGAACGAGTGGATGAGGAAGAGAGAGGAAACGAGTGTATGTTTCTAGCGAGGAAGTCTTTGAGGAGAATCGATGGCTTACAAACATGCTGACCATGACCTAATATCTCAGGAATACCCGGAGATGAAGGGGTGTCAACATACGGAGATAGAGGAGGAGCGGCTACCGGAGATGGTGGTGTAGCATCTACCGGAGATGAAATAGCATATTCTAATGGTAACGAAATTACGTTCGAAGCAGAAGTATCTGGGAGCAATGGTGTTATCACATCTTGTAAATATGGTATGAACCAATGGTCTTCACCCGTAGTATCCTGTGGAGGCAGGGACGATGTAGATGTTGTTTCAGAGACAGTGTATATATCTTCTTGGAAATGAACATACCGACTGATAAATAATTATTTCTTTTCAATGTAATAAAGATGCCAGGCTTTCTTTCTGGGTGGGTAACCAAAAAATATGCATTTCCGACTCCGTTCACCAAACTTTTCTTTGTTACGTTGCTGAAGTTGGGCATAACACAAGCAGTCAAACGTTCGAAGCATATCATAAGACGGTTTGTGGTACTTCATACGGGGTCTCTTGATGTCTTTGCATTTTACGTGTTTTAGAAAGTCATTTATCGTTGTTTTAGGTTAATTTAGATGTCAACATGTTTCATTCATATGTCTTTCTTAGTAAGTTTCATTTTTAGGTAGTTCTGCATTAGCATTTGCATACATGTGCATATTGGAGATGTTTTAGGTACTTAGGGAGTTTTTGGGACATCATGGGAAATTTGGAGAAGGAAAATGAAATGCACATACTGGAACCAACTCAATCTTAACCAGGCAGATTCAAATGCTGAACTCAACCAGGCAGATTCAAATGCTGAACTCAACCAGGCCAAGCCTTCATCGCGGCCAAATGCTTCATCGAGCCAAAGGGAGTTTTGATCGAGCCAAAAGGCTGATTGATCAAACCAAATAGATTTCAGCTCAATCCCGTGCCAACTCGATCACGCGACCATGCCGGCTCGATCTCACGCCGAGCCCAATTCGGCCAACACAACTTAACCTCTACATCGAGCCACTCGATCACATAATCAAGTCGGAGTCAATCACACGATCGATTCGGACACGATCGAACTAGAATCAATCACACGATCGAACCGGACTCGATCACATGATCGAGCCGGACTCGATCACACGATCGAGCCGGACTCGATCACACAATCGAGCCGGACTCGATCACATGATCAAGCCAGACTCGATCATGGATAAAGCTAGACTCGATCACACTATCGAGCCAGACTCGATCACTGATCAAGATGGACTCGATCACACGATCGAGCCGGACTCGATCATGGAAAAGCAGGACTCAGTGACCCCCGAAAGCCCGACTCAATCTCGTAGCCAAGCTCGGCTCGATCTTAACTTCAAGCCGACTTGATTCACACGAGCCAAATGGGCTCGATCACCCAGCAAGCTCGACTTGATGATCCAGTCCAAGCCAGACTTTTTCCTAAAAGATCAAGCATAATCATTACAATTTTTAATCATTTGTCTTTTAGTGGTTTAGGGTATTCCTAAACCACTATATAAACTTTTAGGTTTTTCTCTTTGAATGTTTTTGGATGATCAAACCCAGAATCCTTATAAAATTCATGTTTTGCTTATGATTTCTTCTTATTTATGCTTAGATTGAGGTTTATGGTTATCTAGTGCATATTTATCTTCCATTTTATGCTTTTGATCTCGTTTTTTAAGTTGATCATCATTTCTGGGTTTTGCTCTTGTTTCACTTGATCATCATTTTCAAATTTTATGTTACAGTTCTTTATGATCACCATTATTTTTCTGGATTCATGTTCTTGTTGTTCTTGATCATCATCTCATGCATCTCTGATTTTTCTTCTTTTGATCATCATCTTCTGGTTTTCTGATTTTGCTATTCTTACTGTTCTTAAGAGTTTGACTTTTGATCCTAATGATTTGTTTAGTAGTTTTGTTTTCTGAGTTTTCTGATTTCGTAGTTACCATATGTAGTGAGTAGTTTCCCAGGTTTCTCCTAGGTGTCTAAGCTTGATTGTTCATAGATCTCTTCTGTTTCATTGTTCTTAATGTTTATTTCCCTATAACCGACGAAAATCTGAACTTAGGCATTTCCGCACCGAAAAAGCGTATGATGAAATGCCTAAACAAGGTGATTTCAGAAATTAACATTCCTAGTCTAAGAAATTGGTTGTCTAGGGTATTTATTGGCTTTAACAAATTGTCTCTTCATGCCTGCTAGGCAGTGTTTCATTAACGAGAGTTAGGTCTGGATATTGCTTAGTTTGAGATCATCTATCAAGAGATTGAATTTGGTTGTTTATGAATCTGTTGTCTCGGGATAGCTCTTGTTTGAGCTATGTTGGGCACCTAGGTAGATCAAGGAGTATCACTGATCAATTACCCAATCCTTAGGAACTGTTTTCTCTTATTACATTTCTAGTACCATCTTTGTCCCTATTTTTAGAACTCTTGTTGTTTACTCTTTAGTTTTCTTTTATGCATGATAGCTTTTATGTATTGTTTTATTTCCAGTTTGTTCCTTTCATTTAGGAATTGTTAGTAAAATCATTTTTCTTGTTTGGCTTGAATTAATAGTTCTGATCATATCTAGAGTAGTTAATAGCATCACCCATTTGGATTGACACCTTAATGCTACAATGACAATGATAGTGCAGTAGGGAATTGAAGTAGTCTAAGACCTAAGAATCTCCCTATCATCTTTCCATTCAGAATTGAAGAGGGAGTTCGATTAATAAAATGTGTTGCAGTAAGAAGACTTTCACCCCATGAAAAGATAGGAAGCTTACTTTGAAAGAGGCAAGCTCTAGTGATGTTTTCTTTCAATTCTACCGTTCTGTTGCGGAGTAGCAACACAAGAATTTTTGTTAATCATACCAATTTTTATAAAGAATTGTGTGAGACACATGAACTTCGTCCAATTGTCACTGCGAAATGTCTTAACTTTTGTTTGAAACTATCGTTGCGCCATAGCACAGAAACGGCGAATAGGAGTAGATACCTCGGTTTTAGTTCGCATAAGGAATGTCTAGAGATCCAAGAATCATCATCAACCAATTTAGATATGATGTTTCTCTCTTTACAGCCATGAACCGGTTCCATCCACGAATGTTACGGCCGATGGGTTAATGTCAACAACATTATCTAACAACGAACAATTTCCTGTCATATGGTGCAAAGCACATGTGTCTAAAATCACATTAGTTATACAAGTTATACCCGAAAATTGATAAGTAGAATTTGAAGAAGGTGTGGATGTGGTCGGTGGATTCTGTAGAAGATTAGTGAGTTATTGGAGCTGGTTTGGGTGTAGAGAGAGAGAATTGCTTCGTGCATTGTTGGCGCGAGCATTCCCTCTGCCAAGAATGTTACCTCTACCCCATCGTCCTGCACGAAAATTATGGGTATCTCGAGTTTCATTAACACGAGAAGCGGTTGGTACTGTATGGTTTTTCTCCAACCACCAATCTGGAAAACCGTGGAATAGAAAAAACTCTGTAATCAAATGTCCTTGTCGATTATAATGTGTGCAATGAAAAGATGATTTTTCAAGAGTTTTTACGACTACCGAGATCTAAACAGGCTGCTCTGTCTTATCTGCGAATATGAAAGCTTCCTATTTGGTAGCTTCTTGTGTATGAGAACTGTTTTGCTTTTGTTCTTCTCGGATTAATCATGATTATACATGAGACATTGAAGGAAGCGGATCTTCGCCAGTAATTATAGAGCGTATATTGTTGAAACGAGGCATGTCCAGTCCAAACAGAAATTGATGAACTTTGTCATCTTCTTATTCCTTTGCTATGGACAATGCAGCAGCACGTACACAGTTTTGATTGGATCGATAATTATCTAGTTCTTCCCACAATTTAGATAATAGTCCATAGTACTCTAATATTGATTGTCCATTTTGTCTGCATATTGCAATTTTATATTTCAGAACTTCTTTTCTTACTCCATTACCGACATAGAAGCGATTACGGAGACTTTCCCAGAGTGTTGTTGCATTAGACACAAAAGATACAGTAGACTGTATTCTCATATCGATGGATGTGCGAATCCATCCTATTATCATCGAATTTGCTGCGAGCCACATTGAGAGATTAGGGTTTGTGGCTAGTTTTTGGACTGTCCCATCGATAAATCCAAGTTTCTGTTTGGCATATAGAGAGTTTTCCAATTCGACAGCCTATTCTTGATAGTTGTTTTCCTTCAGTACAACTGAAGAAATCAACGCACCTTGATTGTCATATGCATTTAATGAATAAGGAGAAAGAGTTGTTGATGTTGGTATTTTCGTAGTAGAAGAACTTGATGTAGAATCAAACATCGTAGAAGAAGATCAATAGAGGATAGAAAATAGAAGAAGAGTAGAAGAAGAAGAGAATCGATAGTGCTGTAGAAAAAACAGATTTTAGGTTAAAATCTGTTATGATACCATGATACCATGTAATTTAGCAAAATCTAATCATCTTTATTGATATGCAGGTTAAGGTATTTATACAAAGAATGAAAAGATACTGATCACACCAAATCTTAACAATACATAAAGTATATCGGTGCATAATAATATCCCAAGAAATATTATTTAAAACCAGTGAAAACAAATATGTATTTTCTTCATTTATATAATTATAATATACGTTAAGTAGTATAATATAAGATTGTATAATGTAGGGGGTTCAATACTGGAAAATCAATCCGAACTGAATTATGAGATTTGGTATGGTTTTGGATAAACCATATAACCCGTTTGGATATACAAATATAAAAATCATATATATATGTATATGATACGGGTATTAACCGAAAAATCGATTAAACTGACAAAACAAATAAAAGTTTCTATTTTAAATAATATAATATATATTAGGTAATTAAATAATTTAGATAGATTTACTATTTACTAAAAAACAAATGTAAACTATAAGAAAATTTGTTTTAGTGATTTAAATATTTAATTTTGATATTTAAATAATATAAATTTTATTATAGAATTAAATAGTCTTCATAGATTTACAATTTAATGAAAATATTTAATTTTTTTATTTAAAACCAGTGTCCACTATAAGAAAAAAATATTTCTTAGTAATCTAAATATTTATGCATTAGTTTGTTATATAGTAAAAAAAATCAATTGAATCAAAGCTATTAATATTTTTAATTTTAAATAGACAAAATTTTTATATACATTATGAGTAAGCAAAAATTAATGGTGACTAACATTAATACGAGAAAATCCAACAGTTTTTTGGGTTTTTTGTTGCTATTATTATCAGTTTTTATTTTATTTATTATTTTTTACTTCTATCGTTTCCTATGAAACTATTATAACTTTTTCTAACTTAGTGAATCAAGCATTTTTTACATCTTTTACATAAAAGTATGTATAAAAATGATTTACCCATCAACTAAATTTTCCACATCTCTACGAGAAGATCAAATATATATATGAAAAATAACATATATATGGTTTTCGGTAAAAATTGAATAAACTGAAAACCGAAGGTATCCAAAGCGAACCGAACTAAAGTAGATATGCACTACAAGAAAAAGGTGGTTTAATGTCATATATTTTTAATATTTGGATTAGTTATAAATGATGTAAATAAATTTTACATCACTTAAACAAATGACTTGGTAAGTGCTGATGCACATATTTTATATCAATTAAAAAGATTGATGTTAATTTTGCATCAATTGTGTAACTGATATTAACTTGTGTGAGTTTTTAAAGATAATGTAATATTTTGCATCGATTTATTAAGCTGATATTAGTATTTGTTTCATTTGTAATAAATAATTTCAATATTGATGTCATTGATATTTATATGATATAAAAATCAGTGTCAATTTTAATAAATGATTTAAAAATAGTATCATCTTCAATAATTGATAGTAATATTCATAAAAATTATAACTACATTATGTAATTAATTAAATATTTTTTTGTTAAAAATTAATTGAAGGATTATTATTAATATTATTTTTGGTATTTTAATTAAATAAACGTTTTTATTATAATATCAACACTTTTAAAAATAATTAATATTATATAGAAACTAAATTTAAATTAAATTACTAATAAAATATTTTTTCTTAATTTTTTTCCTATTTCTAAATGACAAAAAATAATAATAAATGTAAATATATTTTTCTCTCATTGAAATAGTAAAATGAGTTGTTCATATTCATCTTTTTCAGACTTTCTTCTTCCTTTAACCTTCATCTTCCCATTTTCCTTTAACCTTCTTCTTCTCCGTCTCATTTTCTTCATACTGGGTTATCATCAGTAGAAATTTTTTTCCTTCAATAGCTATAATAAATAGTTTCACCTATAACAATAAAATATACTAATCAAAATCGTGAATATTAAATTCAACTGATATCAAAATCATGTTCTTAAAAGTAATACCTTATTTTTTACTTCATATAATGATTGTACTAGTGTTACATGAATAAATATTGTCGTCAACGTTGTACGATAGATTTTCCTACACACAAAAAAACATAGATAAGTGTATGAAAACACTAAGAAACTTTGTAAGTAAGATTGAATAACGTCAAAGAAAAACAAAAACCACCATTTTACTTAGAGAAAATGAAATTGTTGCAGAGAAAGGAAGAGAAAATCTTTATAGTTGAATTAGTTAGCTATTTTATTTAAAAAATAAAATTTTTAAATATTACTTATTTTTAAATAGGAACTAACTTGATGTATTTAGGATGTTAATTTATTTGAGATGATCAACAAAATAGTATTTGATAAGAGCTTAGTTCAATTTTTTGGTAGGATTAATTTTATATTTACTTGTCATGAATATTTTCTTAATATAAATTATCTTAAATTTAATTTAATTTATCATTAAAATGTCGTTTCATTTTAAAAAATAAATATAGCCGAAATTTTAGTACTCATAATATATTTACTTTATTTATTGAAAAGAGAGATTTCACTAAATAATAAATCTAATATTTAAAAAAAAAACAATAACTAAGTTGATATTTTGAAAGATATTAAGGAAGTTAGTTTATTTGAGAGGATATTTACTTCTTCTATTTTTTTTTCAACGAGAGGATATTTATTTAAATGGTGCTAATTATTTTTTATAAAATATACACTGGAATATATTATTTTTTTATGAAATTAATTGAAAAATATTATTAGTATCAGTTTAAAGTTACACATGTCATTCTTAAATTGACAAATACTTATATTATTTTTTAAATGATATAAGTCAAACGAATAACTATATTCGTTATCAATTGACATAACTTTATAATTTACATCAATTTTTTTAAAAATGATCTGAATATATAATTAATTTGTATTGGTTACTTCAAATTGATGTAAATGATAAGTAATTTATATCATTTTTATTTGTATTGATGCTAATATTGAAATAATAACATCATTTTTCTAATTGATGTAAGATAAAATGTTTAGTGTTGTTATTTATTGAATCAAATATAGTTGCTATACAAGAAAAGTTTAGAATGATAAAGAAAAGTGGTCAAATATGTTTTTAGGTGTGAGATGTGCTCCAAGTTGCCTCGTTAAAACCCAATACTAGAAAAACTACATGGGAGCAAACTAGTAATGGGAAAAAGAACAACCCGGGAGGCACAACCTGAAAGCGAAACAAGAGTAACCGATAATAAGAAAAAGAGTCTAAAAAGATGCAGGTCATGTGTTATAGTGTAGTGCATTCCATCGGTGGAGAAGATGGTGTAGAGGTGAAGACGGTGGGTAAGCTAAGCTTAATAGCCGATCTCTGATAGTGGTGATGATAATAGTTTGTATAGGCCGGAGACTTTGTGGTTGTAAACCATGCCGGAGTCGATTCCTTTCGCGCCATAGGTAATAGATTATGGTTTGGAAATACATTTTGAGAAGAACTCGGTCTAGGGATGAGATTGAGTTACTCCGGAGTGAACGAAGAGTACGAGTCCAATCTGGTGAGAGTTGGCGATGAAGAATGGTAGAAGTGATGTTCGACTAAATGGTGAATGAATAAGGGTATGCGAAGAATAGATGGTCGTAGGTTTCATCAGGTTCTCCACAGAGACTACATGCCCCAAATGCGCATCCGTTGTCCTGTTTGTAACCTGTTAAGAGTTGCAAGCCAGGAAATGAAAGTAAATCTGGGAATAGATTGGGCAAACCAAATAGAAGAGGACCATGAATTAGTAGGGAATGTGTGACTTAGCTGTCTCTAAGTATTTTCCGAGGAGAATAAAGGCTTGTAAAGGTCTAGTCCGTGACGCCAAAGGATGATATCTGCCCCTCCATCTGGTTGTGGTAGTGGTAGAGCTTCAATTTGACCTTGGAGATCTCGTAACTGTGGATTAGGCGATCGTCTTAAACGCCAAGATGTGGTTGTTGCTGTTGCCGCTACCGGGGAATGTCTTTGAATACCATATTCTCTCACACCTCGGTCTCTTACAAGAGAAATCAAAGGACCCAAACCGGTCCAATTCTCAAACCAGAATGAAGTACGAATGCCATTACCAATCTTAAAAAGTAGAAATGGGATCGCTTGTGGTCGAGATTGTAGTAGCCTTCACCATAGCCATGAGCCGGAGTTCCAAGAGGGGATATCCCACAATGTTGAACCTCTTGTGGGATAGTGCTGAATCCATGCTGCCCATAATGAGCTTGAATCCGTGATTAGTCGCCAAATAATCTAGAGTGAGAAAACCTTAGAGGTATCCTCAAGAGAGCGAAGCCCCAATCCTCCAGAGCACTTTGGTTTACATACATCCACCCATGCTACTTTCGCAGAACAATGATTGGAAGCAGAACATGTCCATAAGAAGTTAGCACATAAACTATCTATAGCACGAAGACAGGCTTTTGGAAGCCTAAATGCCGATTGCCAAAAGTTAACTGTGCTTATGATAACCGATTTTATCATCTGCAAACGACTTGCAAAAGATAATAATTTAGAAGCCCGTGTAGATATGCGCATACGCAGTTTATCAAGCAATGGGGTATAATATGCAGGCATCAGCTTCTTGGTGGTAAGATGTAATCCCAAATATGGAATTGGCAATGAATCGCGGTTGAGGCCCATGTGGTGAACTAGCCGAATAAGAGTAGGGGACGGTTGGGTAGTGAGAAAAATGGACGATTTTTGCAGGTTGATCCGTAAGCATGATGCTTTCCCAAAGGTGTCCATAAGTTTACTATACCCGAGAGTGAATTCGTCATACCATTGGAAAAAATTAGTATATCATCGGTGAAGCATAGATGAGTTAAACCCAATGCTCCACAACGAGGATGATAACCAAAATGACCACACGCAACTGTTGCATTCAAGAACTTATATAGGACATTAGGGACAATCACATAAAGGTAAGGAGAAAGCGCACAACCTTGTCGGAGACCCCTTGAGCTGGAGAAATAACCCGCTGGTTCCCAATTGACAGATACGAAAAGTGTGGCAGTTGAGATACAAAAGTGAATCCATTTGATGAAGCTCGGAGGTAGCTGCATAACCTGTAAAACAAAAATAATAAAATCCTAGTTTACTGTATCAAATGCCTTTGCTATGTCCAATTTTAAAGTAAAACGAGGGGAAAGAGATGGCTTATGGTAATCCTTGACAATCTCAGTAGCCAGCATGACATTTTCCAGGAGCAACCGACCCCGAACGTATGCACTCTGGTTAGGCTCAATGGCTTCAGGTAGGATAGCTTGTAGTCGGGTATCTAGGAGCTTGGAGATGAGCTTATAGATGGTATTGCAGCAAGAGATAGGTCGATAGACAGTGATGGATTATGGGTTATCCTTCTTCGGAATAAGAGACAAAAGAGTGGCATTGATGCCACGAAGCAAAAAAACGTAAGAGAACAATGATGTTATAGCAGCCGTGAGGTCTGCTCCAACTATTGAGCAAGCTGATTGAAAATTCTGCATTGTAACCGTCTGGGCCCGGTGCTTTATTCTTGGGCATTGAGAAAAGGATCTCTTTATTCTCATTTTGTGATATCGGCAAAGTAAGAGCTTGAGCAGCGTCTTGAGGGCAGCGATACATGATCAAAGAGCTTAGGAGAGGAGTTGGTAACGGTGTGATCTCGGGACTATACTGAAGAAATGTCTCAAAATGAAGGGCTGTCGCTTTCTTGATAGAAGGAAGATTTGTGACTACTTCTCCCGAATTAAGACGAAGTCTCTTGATAGAGTTTTTGGATGCCCTTGCCGTTGTCGTGCGATGAAAGAAACCTGTATTTTTGTCGCCTTCACGAAGCCAAGTGATTCGAGAACGTTGCTTGAAAAAAGATTCCTCTGCTTGAGCGAGATGATGCCAAGTCCTTGATGCTTCGGCAACAGCAAGGAAAACCGTATGGGAGGGAGTATTAAGAGCCTGGTCTTGGTGATGACATAGAGTATCGTAAGCCTCCTTGGTACGAAGGGGAAGATCTCCATAAATGGTGCGGTTGAGACACCATAAATCATCTTTGAGGTGCTTGAGTTTGGTGTATAGGTAGCAAAGGGCCATGCGGGATGGGTAGATGGCTGGTGATGATGTCCACGTAGAGTCAATTACATGTAAGAAAGAGGGATGATGTGTGAGAAACGTATTAAATTTAAACGGTTTGCTAACAGGAGAAGTAGGGGTATGGAGATGGACAATGCTTCTAGCGTGATACGAGACACCATTAGCTTCGAAATTGGTATACGATTAGGGAAACAAAAGCTTACATATATCATTAACCAAAGTTCGATCTAACTTTTTCCCTATAGGATCTTGGTCACGGTTATTTGACCATGTGAAGCGAGGTCCTGTATAAGCTAAATCTGTTAAATCACACTGAGATACAAGTTCCTAGAGTTGCAACATGCCCAAGCGTATAGAGGAACGTGAGAGATTGGACTGCTCCGTGAGGGCCAATATCTCATGAAAGTCCCCTAGGACCAGCCATGGATAAGACATTGAACCACAGAGACGACGACTCTCTAGAATATCGCGCCAAAGCTTGATGCGTTCAACCTGAAAATTCGAAGCGTAGACACATGAAATTAGAGCCGTGATACCAGAGTCCAAAGTAACGAGTACAGTAATAAGTTGAGATGAAATGAAATTCGGTGTGACTTCAACATTCGCATTCCAGCACACCCATATCCGACCCAGACGATGAGCCTGATAGTTTGTAATTGCAGACCACCCCGGGAGAGATGCCTGCAAAATACGAGAAAAATTATCAGCTTGAACACGGGTTTCAAGAAGACAGCCAAATTGAGGTTTGGTAGATAAAACCCATTGATGAACGAAATTGTGTTTCCGGGATTGGTTAAAACCCCGGGTATTCCAAGCGAATAACGATATAATATTAATGCCTCCGGGAGGAGGCTAATGGTTTTTGTTTCGGACCAATGGGCTTGACTCGTTGCCGTGAGTTGGTAGCAAGGGACTGGTCGGGTTTTATCTTAATACGTGTGTGATATCGTGAGGTGGTAATGTCGTCATGTGGCACGGTTGTAAGGTTATCAGCATCAGCATCGGTTACTTGTCCCTCCTCCTTCTCATCAACGTCATTTGTGTCTGCAAGAACAGAAAAATGCGATGGTGATAGAGCAGGTATTATTCCAGTTTCTGTTGTAGCTTTGGCAGGAGACAAAGATTTACGGTTTGCCCTCACAATTTTGGACCATTCAGCTATAGATTCAACTTGCACTTCAACATTTGGATGAGATTGGGCAGTAGTTAAGTGGAAATTGCTGTCAATCTTCTCTAAAGCTGGGGCATGTAGTGGTACAACATTGTCATTTGTGAGAGCATGAACCACGTCATGGGGTGGCATAGTACCTGCATCGAAAATAGTGTTTGCTATGTTAGAAACTTGAACAGGGGATGTTAAAGGTAAGGTAATAGTATTATGATGAGAAGAGGTAGGGTTTATCAAGCCAGTTTTGGTTTGATTCGATAAGGGAGTGACATGCTCAGGGACTTTCTCCGCTTGAGGTGATGGGTTGGTAGCATGAACATGGTCATGAGTATCAACCACGTTATGAGGTGGTATAGTACCTGCATCAACAACAGTATTGGCTATGTTAGTAACTTGAACATGCTATGTGAGAGGTAAGGTAATAGTATCATGATGAGGAGAGGTATAGTTTATCAAGCCAGTTTCGGTTTGAGTCGATAAGTGAGTGATATGCTCAGGAACTTTTTCCGCTTGAGGTACGACTGGTCCTGTAGAATGAGCTATTTTCTTCTTACAATCAATTGTTTTATGTCCCCATGTTGAACATTTGATACATCTCGATGGCAACCATGGGTAGGAAATCTGGATTGGTTTGGTCTCATTGTATAATTGGATGGTGTCAATGAGTGGATTGTCGAGATTAAGAACAATAATTAGACGAGCTATGTCAAGGCGTATGCACTTCTCGGTTTTAGGGTGAAGTTGTTTGGTATCACCAATGATGTCACCAAGAAATTTCAAACCTGCACGAGAGAAAAGAGAGTCAGGTACATCATGGAAATAAACCCAAATGGGCATAGAAGAGAGAGAAGGTTTAGAGAGAGATTGCGATGGAATCCACTCTTGTACGACAAGCAGTATATCGGCAATACCAGTATTTTCGACGGCATATACAAGATCGAAGCTCTGAAGAGTCAACCCGAAATAGAACCGTGTCATCCGAGAGGAATTGAACGTCAATCTGAGTGGCTTGTCCTTCCCTCTTCCATATCTGGTTCATTGTGGCATGGACCTTTCCTATGTGAGGGGGGCATCGCCGATAAAGTATCCGACTAGGTAATCCGACCATAGAGGATTATCAATGAAAAGCTTGTGAGGGATAGAACTGGTGGCTGTTCCACCGGTAATGATAATCGATGGTTTAGGTGATGACTGTTCTTTGGCATTGGCAATTGGAGATTTCCATGCAAAAGTGGTATGAGGAGAGCTTGAAGCACTTTGCGTGGTTTTGGTCGAAGAGGAACGAGAAGAGGAGAGCGATGCTTGTGATGTTGGAGATAGAGGAGGATGCGTTGAGGTTTCATGAGCTTGGTCATGAGGAACCGACGTCACCGGTGGAAGAGTCGGCCATCACCGCTAGTGGCGAAGTAGCCGTGAAGCCGTGAAGAAAAAGTTATTTAAAGAAAGACTTGGAAACCTAATAATCGCCCTTATTATCGCACTCTTTCCCTTATAATGCCACTAAAAAGTGATATTATTTTGTATCATTTACTTTTATGATATATTATTATTGATGTGATATCTCATTTTTGTTGTACTGATGGTTTGAATATGGTAGCTATTTATAATAAAGCGAAATACTAAAAAAAAAAACCAAACCTAAACCGAACCTATATCCAGATTAACACCCCTAAAAAATGTGCGGGTTTACAAAGTTTTATGTGTCAATTTCTCATTGTATGCAGTGTGCACCTTCCTACATATATATGTGTCACGTTTCTTTTTGTTTATTACTCTTTTTACTAAAATAAGACACCAAAACTTGTTCCCCATATAAGAACAAAGTCGTTTACAACGAAACATCACCATTATAAGATTTCAAGGTGTGAGCTAAGCAATCTGGTTACAAATTTAAAGGCCGAGGATTAACAAAAGTGTGTAGGTCGAATAATACCCTTGTATTAATATATTTCAACTTCCAATTTGTATATACCTTTTAGTACTCTAGTTACTAATGATTTTAAGAACTAATTAATAACCTCTGTACGTAGCTGCTTAGCTAGCAATGTTGTGTTATACGGTATAAAGTTTCCAGGTGTGATCCCAGGCCCGGCCCAAGTCGGTAGGAAAGAGGTGCCATGATCCAGTGGACCAGTCTACTTTTAAAAAGATTATGTACCAAAAAAGGTCCAGTATCTTTAAAAGAAAAACAAAAATCAAGGTCCAAAATAAAAAAAACTTCCACATGATATTGGTTATCTTGAGCCCATCTCTAATTTTAAATAATAATATAATTTTAGTTGTTCATTTTATTTTGAGGGTCCATAACTTTTTCTTTTGCCCTAGGGCTCAAAATTTTATTGGGTCGGGGCTTTGTGATCCAATAGAGAGTTTGGTTACAACCACTCAGTGTCGGTCCTAAGGTGTTTGATGCTTAAAACTTCATAAAAAATGATCCCTTTTAACCATAAAACAAAGAAAATAGTGACAGAAAGTAGGGATCGAACCCATCCCATGAAATCCTCATAGAGGAATGCTTAACCAACTGTGCTACATATGATAGCTGATTTTTGATGTCCATAAAATATTTATAAATTATGCGTCTCAAACTTTGCTTCTCTAGCTTCCCATCAAGGTCAGCCCTACAACCACTACATGTTCACCATGCTTGGGTTAATACGGTAATTAACTTAGATTTTAACATATTGAGAAGTTTTAAGTATAACGAGTCGAAAGGGAAAGAGTAATTAATTTAATATGTTTTTCTTTTCCTCATTTGGACATAAACTTTGATCTCCGTCCATCTATCTTATCAAGTAAATATTCCTTAATATTATTCTATGTTTTGCTTTTATAAAGAAAAACATCCAAGGAATAGTAGCAAGGTGAGTTAGAAAACATTTATGTATTGTAAATAAAATGTATATAAACTAGCTACAAAAAGACAAGAATAGATATGAAAACTTAAATAACTAACGGTTAAACTTTTTCCGTATTCTACCCTGTCTCTTAGGGTATCTTCTTCGTGCTCTACAATCACTTTCCGCCATTGATGCGGCTTCAATAGTCTCTGCATGTCTCCATTTCTTCTGATCTAGACTCTGATCACTCACTTGCAAGTTTCTACTTTAAGATAAGTACTTGTTTCTTATGGTTTTAGTCTCTTGTCACTTTGGATGTTAACATTTGGAAAGTTCTACAGAATCTATCTCTAGGAGCTGAACGAATCACCTTTCAACCGACAATCGATGGTCAAAGGAGAAGGGATGCAGATAATCGTCTTAGTCTTGTTGTCCGGTGTCTTAATCCCCTTCATCAGAAAGTCCATGAACTCAAAATTACACTTCCTAAAGCCTGGAAAATGGAGGAACAAGTGACTAGTAGAGTCCTTGATGAACAAACTGTTCAATTTTTCCTTTAAAAAGAACATCATCTCCTTCATATCTTAGAGACATGACCTTGGAGCTTCAAGGAATGGACGGTTTGTACTGATAGGTGGACTCGTAGACATTTCCCTGACTACTTACAAACCATCACTTTTTGGGTACAAATTCTGAATATACCAGATGAATTTCGAGATGAAGCTATGATTAAAGAGCTTGGTCAACAAATTGGTGCAGTAAAAGATGTCCGAATACAGGAACCAAGAAATGGAAAACCAGCTGAAGCTTGGGCTCATATTCGAATTGAAATCACTACGAAGCTCATATTTGCCAGATACATTCTCTTTGAACCTCCTTGACCTCCAACACTAATCAAGTGTCAATATAACATGCTAAGAAAGTTTTGTTTCAAGTGTGGTGATATCACTCATGAAAATACAGTGTGCCCTCAAAAGTTAGATGATGAATCCCCTAATTACATACCTTTGGATCCACCACCTACAAACCTAGGAGCCTCTTCTGTGGATTTGATTGTTAAACCTAAGCAGCCATCTCCTCTAATTGATCAAGCTAGCTTATGTGCTCCAACTGGGATCCACCACCTACACACCCAGGAGCCTCTTCTGCGGATTTGATTGTTAAACCTAAGCAGCCATCTGCTCTAATTGATCAAGCTAGCTCATCTGCTCCAACTGGTACAAGAAAAAGAGTTGAAATTGGAATGAAACGTAAGACTTAAAGAAGTTTGGCTACTGATGAAGGATCCTCAACTCGTCCAAGAGTTGAACAATCTGTAATTATCAAGGGGAGGGTGGACACCCCGAAGCCACCCCTTAATAAATGAAAATTTTGCATTGGAATTGTCAAGGCCTAGAGAGCACCCTAACAATTCGCAATCTTTTTCATATAAACAATACTAACAAGACGTTATATTATATTTCTCTTTGAAAGTATGAACAAGGAAGATTATATAAGATCTGTAGGACAAAGGTTAGGGTTTAACAACTATTTTGTTCATTCTCCAAGTGGTAGAGGAGGTGGAATATATGTTTTTTGGAATTTAGGGGTGGATCTAGATGTTCCCACTATTTCTTCCGCTTTCTATAACATATTTTGGATCAGAGATCATCACAACTCTTATAAAGTGGTTTATATATATGGCCCTCCCAATCCTTTTGAACGTGCTAGATTGTGGAACCATCTTAGTAGGAGTGCTGGTAATACTAGTTCTGATAGCTATAAATGTGTTTTTTTCTGGGGATTTCAATGATCTAGGTATGCCTACTGAAAAAAGGAGGTCCTTTGTGCAGAGATAGTAGACTGGTACCTTTTAGACGAATGCTCCATTCCTTGGGTCTGTTGGATGTTAAAACTTTTGGAGGAGGATATACTTGGTGCGGGAGGAGATATGGTTACATTGTCAGAATCAGAATTGATAGAGTCCTAGCAAGTGTGGACTGGTTGGACATATACCTTGGAGCTTTTGTAAACCTTCTTGGCTGGGGGGGGGGGCTCTTATTGGATACATCATCTTTTAGATGGTCTGCTAAGCCACTATTTAGATATGACAATATATGGAGAAAATATGAAGAGTTGGCTCAAGAAGTGAAAAACATTTGGCAGCAGCAACGTCAACAAATATCCCCTGATATTTTCTCAGACTCTATGAAATATGTTAGGCAAGGGTTGGCTAGATGGAAAAAGAATCATAAAACCAATTATGGGGCAGTTATTCAGGAAAACAAACAGCTGCTGAAGGAGGCATATGGAAAGGAAAGTTTAGATTATTCATATATTGCTAGAATTAAAGCCACTCTCACCCAAGCTGACATACACGAAGAAGAGTATTATAAGACTAACAACAGAGTTCATTGGTTGAAAGAAGGTGATCAGAATACAAGATACTTTCACTCAAAGATGAAGCAAAGAAGAGCCATTAACCGTATCATGAAGGTTGAAGATTCAAAGGGCATATTACATCAAGATCCAAATATGATTAGAAGAATCTTCATCCAATATTTCCAGCAGCTCTTGACTCTGCCAGGTGACATCAATCACAATCATTACTCTCTCTTTGACTCTTTCCAACCAAGAGTTTCCCTATTAATGAATGTTGATCTTACCAAACCAGTTACTCCATGTGAGATATAGACTGCACTGCAGCAAATTGACGAAGGCAAATCACCAGGTCC
Organism: Iberis pinnata; assembly: GCA_900406425.1. Lineage (NCBI taxonomy): Eukaryota > Viridiplantae > Streptophyta > Magnoliopsida > Brassicales > Brassicaceae > Iberis > Iberis pinnata. The sequence goes on along the minus strand of OVBE01000023.1, from coordinate 34,121 downwards.
AGATGGCTTAACCTCAGGCTTTTTTAAACAACATTGGACAACTGTGTCAGCGTCAACCTGTACTTACATTCAACATTTCTTCAATAATAAAGTTTTAGATCTGGGTATCAATCATACTTTCATCTGCTTAATACCAAAACTATCAAATTCAACTCACCCAAAAGACTTTATGCCAATTAGTTTAACCAATGTGGCATATAAAATAATAACTAAAATACTGGCTACCCGTCTCAAACCTTGACTACATCAAATTATCTCAGTGAATCAGTCTGCATTCATCCCAGAAAGAATTATTACAGATATTGTCTTACTGGCTCATGAACTATTGCATTCCCTTAAAAGGTTTTAAAGCGTGTTCATCAATTTATTGCCTTAAAATTGGACATTACAAAGGCAATTGATAAAGTCAATTGGCAATTTTTGGATTTCATGCTTCACAATATGGGATTTGCAGATAAATGGAGAATGCTGATAATGCTATGTGTATCCACTCCAACTTTTCAATTCTCATAAATGGCAGTCCTACGGGTAAGATCATTCCACAGCAAGGTATCAGACAGGGTGATCCCATATCACTCTATCTTTATTTGATAGTATCAGATGGTTTATCATTCCTGCTTCAAGAATTGGTGGCAAAAGAGTTAATTAGTGGGTTTAAAGCTAGTAATAATGGCCCTGCAATCTCTCATCTGCTATTTGCAGATGACTGCTTACTCTTTTGTAAAGCAGATTCTGGAGAATGGAGGAATCTTGTAGAGGCTTTAACTATTTATGGGGAACTGTCGGGACAAAAAGTGAATTACCAAAAGTCAACCATCACCCTAAGCCCTCACTGTCCTTTAACTGAATTGAAGAATATGTTGGGTATCCATAAAGTGGGGGGATTAGGGACCTATCTAGGACTCCCAGAATTGATAGGCCAAAACAAACAAGCAGCTTTCAGAAATATTTTGTACAAAGTCAGACAGAACTTGCAAAGTTGTTCCACTAAGCTTCTAAATCCTACAGGGAAGGAAACAATGATGAAGGCAATAATCACATCTCTACCATTATACTCTATGACGTGCTTTCTTTTACCCAAGGATATAACTAAGTAGGTAACAAAGTTGATGAGGCAGTTTTGGTGGAATACAAGCTTGGATAAAACCAAGATAAACTGGATATCCTAGGACAAAATTACTCAACCAAAAGGAGCAAGAGGCATTGGTTTTTGTCATTTCACAAGCTTTAACTTGGCATTGATTTTAAAGAAAGGATGGAGATTCTTGACAGAACCAAATAATCTTCTTTCTCAGGTATTAAAAGCTAAGTACTTCCCTAAACCCTCTCCTTTAGATATTGTTTTAAGCTCAAGGCCTAGTCATGGATGGAGAAGCATTCATAAAGGACTTCAATTTCTTAAAGAGCATATAAGTTGGGTGGTAGGTAATGGCAGAACAATTCTAATTTGGAAAGATAGATGGATCCCATCTCCTGTTAATCTTGCTGCTCAACCATCTACTGCTCCCAATCAAATAAATGAAAATGTACATCAGATGTTTGATCATAGTGGTTATAATTGGACTCTTCCCTGATTACAAGCTTGCCTCACTCTAACTAAGATCGCAAATGTCCTCAAAACTAGACCATCCCTGTTAGGAGCACCAGATAAACATATTTGGCCATATACAAAGAATGGTGTTTATAATGTGAAATCAGGATACCATCTACATTATGAGACCTTGGTTACTCAGGACTTCTCTAGTCCCATTTACAAAAGAATCTGGTTGTTGCATATTCAAAGTAAGATAAAGCATTTCCTTTGGAGATTAGTGAATAATGGATTGGCTATGCTGACTCTTCTGCAGAAGAGAGGATATAGAATGTGCACAACTTGCTATTTCTGTGGAGAACATGAAGAAACTATAATCCATTTGTTTTTCAAGTGTAGAGTTGCAAAAGAAAATTTGAGTTTTATCTTCAGATGGGAATATAGATTCTGAGCTGTTTTCAGACGATGTGAAGCACAATTTGGATTATGTACTCAGTCAGTTTCAAAGAATGCAATCTTTTACTCAACAATCTAATCTTGCACCCTATATACTCTGGAGAATATGGAAGAAAAGGAATGATCTCATTTTTCATGGCCTTACCCACAACATTCCTTCTGTGATTAACAAAGCATTGATCTCTTTAAATGAGTGGGAATTAATTAACTCACAGCTGAGTCAATGCACATTCTTAAGTAGCCCAGTAGCTACTGATATACTTATGTAGATGTTAACATGCTTGTTTTGTGGACAGATGCTTCTTGGACATCAACTAGTGAGCATGCTGGAATTGGCTGGCTATTGGAACTTCAGGGGAATATCTTGGTGTAAGGTTCATCATCAATCCCACCAACATCCAACCCATTCCAGGCTGAAGCTCTTGCGATTAAGAAAGATCTGCTTTGCTTGTTGAGACTTGGATTTAACTCTCTGCAAGTGGTAAATGACAACCAAGAACTCATGTTGAAGCTGCAATCTCTGTTTGTTAGTCCAACAAGAGCTTCAAGTCATCTTCTTTGGTGTAAGGACTCTAAATCTATTCTGCAAGATGTTTTACATTTGGGGTCACTTTGCAATGTAATATCTTATATCTTCCAACCTAGAACTACTAATGTACAAGCTCATAATCTTTCTGTTATATCTTGTAGGAACAATTGTTCCCCTTTTGTAAAACTCTACGGATAATCTAATGCTAGTTTGATGGAAAAAAATAATTAACAGTTTTGAGAGTAAATCTTATGCACAAAAGAACAATTCTTGTTAAGACAAATAGTTAACCGGTGTGGTTGATCTAAACAATAGAAGTCTAAATAGTAGGTTAAATCATATTTGGGAGTTTAAGTGGTATACCCAAAATAGTTCAAAATGGTAAAACTTAATAAAACCAAGTTTTGTCCTATAATGACATTGCAAATAAACAACAACGCATAATAGAATTGATGTGATTCGAACCAGCTACTCACAAGGAGACTCAACAGATGAAGAGATAGAGGAGATGCAATACTTAGGAGAAGCTCCCAAAGTAACAGATGGAATGATCAGTAAAGCTAAGGCTAATGAGTTAGATAAAGGAGTCAAGAGTTTACTCAAGAGGACGCGGCTAGGAGACTGAATACCAGTGGACATCTACAACATTTCACCTATGCAAATGAAGAAGAAGATCAAGTACTTCATTAAGTAACTCAGTGGTTATCTTATACTCTTTTGTTTTGCATGGTTTTGACCCAATTAGTTTTATATGCAAAGGTTTTTAAAGAGGCTTGATAATTCACTTTCACCTAAGTTACTTTATTATTACTTGATCAAAGGATAGAAAATATATTTTCTAGTTTGAAAGATATCAAATTTCGAATTTAAACTCAAAAACCATCTTTTTGCATGCTTTCTTTCAATTTCTAGCCTTTAAGACTTTTATGTTATTTCCAAGAGAAGGTGCACGTACCTTTCTCTTTTCCTATATAATGTGCAAGAAAATATCGGTAAGAATTAGTCAATTTTCATTCTAAAACCTTTGTTCTATTTACTAAAAAAATTCGAAGTGGTGAAGCCACCAGAATTCTGGATTTTCTTACATGCGCAGTCTTCAGGGATCCATTCAACTCTCAAACAAGTTCATCATCACCTGTTTGTTTTAACATCCTTTTCATCTCTGTTTCATCCATATTCTATTACCATCAAGTTACAGAAAGTGTTCTTCACATATAGTTGTTATTCTGTGCAAAAAGCTTCATTCAAATATAAAGATCCAAGGGGAAACAAATCAGGATATAATCATGTGGTCTTAGAGCACTCTTTGAATCAAATATATGTGTTTTAAACCCTTTATATTTCTTTTAGATTTGTGAAGAACCGTAACTTGACCTTTCTACTTCTGTTGCACGAAACTAGAACTGTTTTGATTCCTGATTCTTTTGTTGTTTTTGAATATGTTTTTGGTGTTATTGTACTTGTTTACTGCGTATTTGTTGTGTATGATACATGATAATGGCAAATACAACCATTACTCTAGAGATTATGGAGAAGTTCAAACATATGATGCTTGAATCTCAGAAAAGACTTGTTCATCAACTTAGAGAAGAATTTGGGAAGCATTCTCCTATGAATAAAATTATAGTCTTACACCTTCAGAGGCTGCTAGACTTGATAGAGAAGCAAGAGAGGCTAGAGCAGCAAGAGAAGCTAGAGAAGCAATACATAATAATCTGGATTCTGATGATTATTATGGCAGCCATGGATCAGATCGGAGCAGGAGAGTTCATAGGTCATAAATGTGGTAGAAATAATAGAGATCATGTGAGATAACAACTTAATCATATCAAAATCAAGTTTCCATCCTTTCAAGGAAAGAATGACCCAAAATCTTATTTAGATCGGGAAAAGAAGATGGAATCTAATTTTGTTTGTCAAGGCACTTATGAACCCAATAAAGTGAATATTGTTAGTGATTATGCTTTATTATGGTGGGAATAGTTAAATATCACTAAGAGAAGATGTGGTGATCCAGCGATTGCTACATGGCAACAACTCACAACTTGTATGTGTTGAGTTTTGAGAGAATATCTCATGAGATTAGAGAGAGAATGAGAGACTTAAGAGAGTTTGAGAGTGTTCGGGTGTAAAAGAATAAGAGAATAAAAGTGTAAGAGTATAGTGAAGAGGGATTATTTCTCCCAACTTAAACTTTAAAAGAGCCGGATACAAGGTTTATATAGAGGATCCCTTAAACATTTAAGGATCGCCTTAAAATGGTAAACGAAAGAATTACAAAGGGTGAAAGGTAAAAATTACTCGTAAAAGCATAAAGCAGTCTGCCAAACCACGTGTACGGTCTGTAGCCAAGGGACCATGTGTGTATCTAGACGGAAATGTGGCCTCTCGGCCAAATGATCTCCAATAGCTATATTATATCTTCTAGAACCTTCAATCCTTTGATTTCGAGGTGTAGGATGAGTCTTAGAACCATGATTTTACTTTTGGCCGAGAGTACAACTTTTAGCACCCTTTGGTTGTTTTCTCGCATGACTTGATGGACCATGCACATATTTCTTTCCTTCAACACACTCGTCCAAATTGTGTGATCCCTTCCTATTATTCTTGTTAAGTTTTTGTTAAGTTTTTGTTCTCCTTTTGATGAGTCAGAATTTCCAGGTTTCATAGATAGATCTTTAGTTAAGGTCGAGTGTGCTCCTCCTTGAATTATGCGCATGGTTTTGGTAAACCATGCGCAGAACTTCTTTCTGTGGGACACTCGTCCAAACTTACCCATCTCACACTACTTCTTCCATGTCTTTATCTTTCTTGAACATTCCAACTGCCCTTGGTTTAATAAGTGGACGGCCAGTTATGGCCGAGTGTTTTGCAAATAAGACTTGTGCGCATGGTTCTGGTGAACCATGTGCAGATTATCCGATCCGGACTGGTTTTTTGTCTAGTATACTCTGCATGGTTTTCGATACCTTTCTTTTCCCTTTTTATCTAACTCTTTGCTTTTTCTAGAAGATTTGATCTCTATCTTTGTTGAAACAAGATCTTCATTTTATTAGTATGAGAAGAAGGTTTGTACCGAATCACTACAACATAGAGTTACTAAAAACACTAAGAAAGTTCACACAAGGAAGTGATTCAGTTAGAGATTAAAGATATACACTGAAAAGAACAGTCACTATATCATAGATAGGACCGAATCCCATAACATTCAATTTAATCTCAAATCAAGCTAAGATATAATAAAAAGATTGTTTGTAATGGAATCAAGCAGCGATTAAAATAACGGTTGTAAACGATGAAATAAAAGCGTCATGCAATAGGGAATTCCACATGTATCCAGGTTTAAAAGCCAAGGTTAACATGCATGATTTTACTTTGAAAATAGTTCTCAACATAAAAGACATAATTAGAATAATCTCCTATGTTTGAATTATTAGAAACAAACTCTCACCGTGTCTAACTAATTCAACCATCCAATAAAGTTCAGATTCAATTGTTCATAAGCATTCAGGATTATACTCTCACAAGCAAGAACACTTATTCATCTAGACTAGGTCACACTTCTAAACCAAATCTCTTTGCGTTTATGATTCTAATATCAATAATCTAGTTAGCTACTCTAATCCATGCATTAATAACAAGTCTAGACTAAAGACATAATAATTTCTATCTTTTATGATAAGCCATAACATTAAACCTGGTTTCCTTGGGAAACCCTAAAAACTAACTAGAGAACTACTCATACATTGAAAAGTAAACACAAATAAATATCAGGGAAGAACTCATATTGCAAAACAATAATAGATATTGAAACAAAGGTTCAAAGAAACTTATTCCAAATACAGATTTTCAGAATCTCCTTTCCCTTAGTAAAAATCTCTAATAAAATAAAGCGTAATGAAAATAAACCAACCAAAAGGCTTTTATAGTTTTAAGAAAATAACTAATTAGGAGAAAACTTGATAATCTTGGTTACTTGACTTGCGATTTTTGAAATTCTTCTTTTCCTCTCGGGCTAAGGGATCGATCGGGCATCCTAGGGATCAATTGATCCCTTCTCCATTTTTGCTCGATCGTGGGCTTAGTTGCCCGATCGAGCACTTCTTACGAAATAATCCAGGAGCTTTTGCTTGATCATATGTTGGATCAGGCACTTTTGGGTGAGACGCCCGATTGGGCATTTGTGACAGCAACTTGGAATTTCTTCTGAATTGCTCTGAAATGCACATTTTGCTCCAAAACAACCCGAACTCCTGAAATCATGAATAAAAACAAAAACCACAAGAAAAATGCTCGGATAATGCATAATAGTTGACATAAATTCCCACTATTATGCATTACAACCGAGTGATATAAATTATTATCAAGAGATGGAGATACTCCTAATTAGAGCTGATTTGAATGAAGATGATGAAGTTACAATGTCTAGATTCTTGGGAGGACTAAGTAGAGATATACAAGATAAACTAGAGCTTCAGTCCTATATAGATATTAAAGATATGGTACACAAGGCTGAACTGATAGAAATTCATAATAAAAGAAGAGCTTTTAAATCAAGATTCACATCTGGATCAACTAAGCCTAAAAACTACAAAGAAAGTAAACCATCTTACAACAAAGATTACAAGTATACTTCTACTACAATCAAAGATGAATCTAAACTAGATTACAATGGTAAAAGTATTCCTTCTTCATATGTGGTAGCAGTCGTATCAGGTGTTTTAAATTGTCAAGGAATCAGTCACATGGCAAAAGATGTACTAGCAAGAAGACTTTCCTGTTGCTTGACAATGGAGACATAATTCCTGAACATGAATTTGAATCTGAACTAGAAGAAAAAGGAGAAGCACCAGTTGTTGGTGAGATGCTTGTAGCAAGAAGACCTTTGACTTTTCAAAACAAGACAGAAGAAACAGAGTAGAGAGATAACTTGTGTCACACACGCTGTTTTGTTAAAGAAAAAGTATGCAGCCTCATCATCGATGCAGAAAGTTGTATTAATGCATCTAGTGAAAGTATGGTTGAGAAGTTGAATCTTAAGACCATTAAACACCCCAAATCATACAAACTGCAATTAATGTTGGAGGACAACTACATGTTACTCTTCAAGTTAATGTACCTTTTACCAATTGGAAAATATGCAGATGAAGTATTGTGCAATTTTCCGCCCATGGGATAAAGTCACATACTGTTGGGAAGGCCATGGAAATTCGAGTTATACATGATGGCTACACCAACAAGTACTCATTTGAATTCAAAGACAAAAAGGTTACACTCCTACCTTTAACTCCTAGTCAAATATATCAAGATCAACTTCTTATGAAGCTGAAGAATGAGAAGGAGAAGGATAAACATATGAGTACCAGCCTCTACATTAAACCTGGTGAATTTAATCGAACTCTCTATTCAGATAAACCAGTTTTGTTATTTGTCTATAAAGAATCTCTTGCGAGTTTCACTAACATTTCACAGGAACTTCCTAGTGGTATGTCTAAACTATTGGAGGAATATAGTGATGTTTTACCTGAAGAAGCAGCAAAAGGTCTTCCAGCAATTCGTGGCAGAGAACACCAAATAGACTTTATTCCACGAGCAACACTACCTAATAGACGAGCCTAAAGGACCAATCCTGTTGAAACTAAAGAACTTCAGAGGCAAGTTGAGGCGTTGATGAGCAAAGTCCACGTAAGAGAAAGCATGAGTCCTTGTGTTGTACCAGTCTTACTTGTACCTAAAAAGGATGGCAAATGGATAATATGTGTGGATTGTAGAGCCATCAACAACATCACTGTAAAGTATCGCCACCCTATTCCTAGATTATATGATATGCTAGATGAGTTAAGTGGTTCCACTATCTTTTCTAAAATTGATCTTAAAAGTGGTTATCATAAGATTATGATGAAGGAAGCTGATTAGTGGAAAACTGCTTTTAAAACCTAAACATGGACTATATGAATGGCTTGTTATGCCTTTTGATTTAACAAATGCATCTAGTAATTTTATGAAATTAATGAATCATGTGCTTAGAAACTTCATAGGAGTATTAATTTTTGTTTACTTTGATGATATACTGATTTATAGTAAGAGTATAGAAGAGCATCTTAAGCATATCAATTATGTTCTAGATGTTCTTAGGAAAGAATCTATTTTTGCTAATTTGCATAAATGTACTTTTTGTATGGATAAACTTGTCTTCATAGGTTTTGTAGTAAGTGCAGATGGTGTTAAAGTTGATGAGGAAAAGATAAAATCTATCAAAGATTGGCCAACTCCTAAAATTTTTGGAGAAGTAAGAATCTTCCATGGACTTGTTAGTTATTATAGGAGGTTTGTCAAAGACTTTAGAACTATAGCAACAACACTTACTGAAGTGATTAAGAAAGAAGTGGGATTCAAATGGGAAGAAGCTCAAGAAAAATCATTTTAGACCCTCAAAGAGAAGCTCACTAACTCTTATGTACTTATGCTACTAGATTTCTTGAAAACTTTTGGAATATAATGTGATGCATCTGGTATTGTAATTGGAGCTGTTTTGATGCAGGATAAGAAACCAATTGCTTATTTCAGTAAGAAAACCAGAGGATCAACAATCAACTATCCTATTCATAATTAAGAGCTTTATGCATTTGGGATGGCATTACAAATTTGGCAGCATTATATTTGGTCCAAGGAGTTTGTCATTCACACATTTCATGAGTCACAGAAACATCTCAAAGGCGACAAAAGTTGAACAAGAGACATGCTCAATGGATATATTTTATAGGAACTATCCCGTATGTAATTAAGTATAAAAAGGTAAAGACAATGTAGTAGCTGATGCATTGTCTAGAAGGTACACTATACTATATTCGCTAAATTCTAAACTCATAGGATTTGAACTGTTACAGGATCTATACAAAACTGATAAGGAGTTTAGTGAAGCTTACAAAAGTTATGAAGGGTTTGCTAGTGGTAATTACTATAGGCAAGATGATTACATGTTTTATAATCATAAACTTTGTGTGCCTAATGGTTCTGTGAGAGAATTACTAGTCAGGGAATCTCATGAAGTTGGTCTTGCTTGACATTTTGGTGTAACAAAGGCTCTTAAAGCTTTACAAGATAATTTCTATTGGCCTCATATGCGCAAAGATGTTAAGAAAATCTATGCTAGATGTGCTATTTGCAAACATGCTAAGTCTAAGGTTCAACCGCATTGTTTATATTCTCTTTTGCCTATTCCATTACATCCTTAGACTGATATCTCTATGAACTTTGTGGTAGAATTTCCTAGGACTAAAACTGATAGGGATTCTATTTAAGTTGTAGTAGATAGATTCTCTAAGATGGCTCATTTTATAGCTCGCCATAAGACTGATGATGCTGTTAATGTTGCTAAACTATTCTTTAGAGAAGTTTTGAGATTACATAGAATCCCTAGGGTGATAGTTTCTGATAGAGATACCAAGTTTCTTAGTCATTTCTGGAAAACTTTATGGGCTAAGTTAGGTACCAAACTCACATTTTCTACTACTTTTCATCCTCAAACTGACGGCCAAACAGAGGTGGTAAATAGATCATTATCTACATTTCTTACGACGTTGGTGAGAAGTAATTTAAAGTCTTGGGAAGAATGTTTGCCTCATGCTGAGTTTGCTTATACATGCACAACATTCTGCCACTATGTTTTCACCATTTGAACTTGTTTATGGATTTAATCCCTTATCTCCTTTGAATTTTATTTCTTTACCTTTTAAGTGAAAGATGCAGCTTAAATGGGAAAAAGAAAGCTGAACAGGTTAAGAAGATACATGAGAAATCTAAGCAGAACATAGAGCATAAAACCAGATTGTATGCTAAACAAGCTAGTAAGGGAAGACAGGAGATGATCTTTGAGGAAGGTGATCTAGTGTGGGTTCACCAAAGGAAAGAAAAATTTCCAGCTGAAAGGAAGTCTAACTTGATGCCTAGAATCGATGGACCATTCAAAGTGACGAGGAGAATCAACAACAATGCCTATCAAATTGATCTCCAATCGAAGTATAATGTGAGTAACTCATTTAATATTTATGAGGTCAAATCCTTTTCAAGTGGGAGAGGATGATGTGATTCTAACCAGCTACTCTCAAGGAGACCCAACGTAGCTGGAGATAGAGGAGATACATGACTTAGGAGAAGCTCTCAAAGTAACAAATGGAGTAATCACTAGAGCAAAGGCTAAGGAGTTAGCTAAAGAAGTCAAGAGTTAACTCAAGAGGATGCAGCTAGGAGACTCAACACCAAAGAACATCTACAACATCTACACCTATGCAAATGAAGAAGAAGATCAAGGTAATACACTAAGTAACTAAGTGGTTATCTTGTACTCTTTTCCTTTGCATGGTTTTTTCCCAATGAGTTTTCTATGCAAAGGTTTTTAATGAGGCTTGATAATTCAATTTCGCCTAAGTGATGTCTCTGCGTTTTCATGGTTTTTAGAAGTCATTTACCATCATTTTTGGGTCATTTAGATGTTAACTTGTTGCAATTATAATACTTTATAGGTGAATTTGCATTTTTAGGGAATTTTGCATTAGCATTCGCATACATGTGCATTTTGGAGATTTTTCAGGATTTTAAGGAACTTGTAGAACATCATTGCAATTTTAGAGAAGGAGAAGGAAAGACCAAGCCAACGCTCTGATCAAGCCAAGAAGCAAGTTCTCATCGAGCCAAACATATTTTGGCTCGATCATAAACATATTTTGGCTCGATCACAAACATCTCTCGGCTCGATCTCACCACGAGCATCTATTGGGCTGGCTCGATCACCAACATCTCTCATCTAGATCTCACCACGAGCATCCATCAGTCCGACTCGATCACCAACATCTCTCGGCTCGATCATGGATCAAGCCACACTTATCTCCAGCTCGATCACAGATCGAGCCCAGCAAAGCCACCTCGATCACGACCCCTCGATCACTCGGCATTATCCAACCGCATCTTCACAACCTCGACCAACTTCCACATCAAGCTAAGAAACATGCTGGCTCGATTACAAGCAACATGTTAGCTCGATGCCATGCAACATGTTGGCTCGATCACAAGCAACATGTTGGCTCGATCACAAACAACATCTCGGCTCGATCACTACAACATTTTGGCTCAATTACAAGCAATATTTTGGCTCGATCAAGCCAACCGTTTCCGACTCGACCCAGTCTAGGGAAGAATGTTTGCCTCATGCTGAGTTTGCTTATAATCATGCACAACATTTTGCCAATATGTTTTCACCATTTAAAATTGTTTATGGATTTAATCCCCTATCTCCGTTGGATTTTATTTATTTACCTTTAAGTGAAAGATGCAGCATAAATGGGAAAAAGAAAACTGAACAGGTTTAGAAGATACATGAGAAATCTAAGAAGAACATAGAGCATAAAACCATATTGTATGCTAAACAAGCTAGTAAGGGAAGAAAGGAGATGATCGTTGAGTAAGGTGATCTAGTGTGGGTTTACCTAAGGAAAGAAAAATTTCCAGCTGAAAGGAAGTCTAACTTGATGCTAGAATATATAGGCCATTCAAAGTGACCAGGAGAATCAACAACAATGTCTATCAAATTAATCTCCAAGGGAAGTATAATGTGATTAACTCATTTAATGTTTATGAGGTCAAATCATTTTCAAGTGGGAGAGGATGATGTGATTCTAACCAACTACTCACAAGGAGACCCAACGTATGAAGAGATAGAGGAGATGCAAGACTTAGGAGAAGCTCTCAAAGTAACAGATGGAGTGATCACTAGAGCA